>ML319365.1:0-32871 GCA_005239505.1 Nicotiana paniculata | reverse complement strand
TCCTAAGTCCCAAATCACCTAACGAAGCTATCCGATCCATAAAATCCGCATTCCGAGGTTGTTCACTAATAAGTCAACTCTCACTTGTCTTTCTCAACTTTTAGGCTACTTTAGGAGACTAAATGCCTCAATTCTCACCATGACCACTCCGGACCCAAACCAACTGACCCAACACAACAAAAACAGGCTAGCAATATATGACAAATGCAGAAATGGGGGAAACAGGGTAAAACTCACGGAACGACCGGCCGGGTCGTTACAATATAGTTGTATAAAAGTGTATAAAGATGTATAATCACAGTAGTGAAAATATTCGTGATACACTAAATATATATGTGTATAAGAAGAATGAGAAGAAGAAGAAGAAGAAGAAGAAGAAGACGAAGAAGAAGAAGAAGAAGAAGAAGAAGAAGAAGAAAATGCGAGAAATTCACCAAATACTTGTAAATAATGTATCAACCTTGTATACAATAGTGTATAAGAGGTGTTTATACACTATTATACATTATTATACAAATAAATTCTATCAATGGAGCTTTACAAGTTCTTCTTCTTCTTTGGGCATCATCTGAAATTTAACTCAAATCTAGCTTAAATCTACTCCAAATCACTTAAAATTTAAGTTTTGAAATTTTTTGATGATTCCAATCAATTGGGACAATACTCATTCCAAACAACTAACAAATCGGAAAATCCAATTTCAGAAATCGGATCTTTGAACCACCTTTAATGGTGACTTTTATTTTTCAAATTTTTAGTTAACCATTGGGATCAAAATTACACGTGGAATGAGGATAAGGCCGAGACAATGTCGACACCTTCTTTCTAGTTTGATGATCCAACAACTTAATAAGTGAACCTCTTTAGTGCATGACAATAAACCCATTTCTCCCCATTCCAATGGAGGAAGTGATCTTCGTATGACTCCAAATCTCTTGCAAATTGGTTTTCTTCTTCGTCAAAATGGTGATTATCAGCTTCGAATCTGAAAGAAGAATCGAAGGAGAATTACAATGGTAGAGAAATTTTGGGGTGCAAAGGCGTGACACGGGGAGAAGAAGAACGAAGAAAAAAAGAGTGCGCTAACTGGTGAAAAGTAATTTTCAGGTTATGTACAACTTGGGATACACTGGATAAGGGCTTCAAACATGAACCATTTTCTGATGGATTGCTGGGCCAAGTGACAAGGGGTGTAATTCTCCCTAGTACAAACTTCAGACTTATTTTGTTTGATTTGAAATTTGTGTGCAGTACTGTAAATCTCTGACTTATTTTGTGTGAAGTTTTGTGTGCGGGAGTGCAAACTTCATACTAGTTTATAGGGTTGTGCACGGATCAGATCGGATCAGATTTAGCAGATTTCGGATTCTACAAAATGCAATCCGAATTAACATTGGATCGGATCGGATTTTAAACTTTGGATCGGATAAATATTTCGGATTACAAATCGGATTGTCCACATTATTATGGCTTATTGCCAATCATACTCACTCTTTCGCAATGCTCTCTGTTTCTTACCACTAAGAATGGTGTTTATCAATAAAAACAAGAATGAATTAAGTGTTGTAGCAGATGCCACTAACTGCTAAGGGCTTAACTCCTAAGGCGCTAAGTCTAACTAACATAGGAATGATGCTAGCTGCTTGACGTTTCAAAATTCAAATGCAACTTAACATTTCAAAGAAATTCAAATCACGATATAAATTATATTGGAAGGCAACAATCGTCTTTCATTGTAATAAATAAAACACATTCTTCATAAATAATAAAAAGAAAATCCCCACAGTTATCTAGTCTGGTCTTGATTGAAAAGGGAGGCGGAAGTCAAGCATGTTGGACTCTTGGAGGTGAAAATCGAACAAGGAATTGGAGAATGGAGAGTGTTGGACTCTTGTTCTTGTAGAAGAGAGGCGGAAGCTGACTTCCGAAACAAAGAAAAGTGAGAGAGAGTAGTTCCATTTAACTTATATATTATAAATTATAACCTAACCTAAGTGGGCAGTGAGCAGTGGCCAGTGGGCCGTGGAAAAATGAAATATAACCTTAAAATTTTAATACATAGGTCCATATAATTTTGGATTTAGGATCGGATCGGATTAAAACTATACCAATCCGAAAATTCGAAATTTTATAAAACACAATCCGAATCCAATCCAAATATCCGAAATCGAAATTGAACGGATCGGTTCGGATTTCGGATATTTGATCGAAATGAACAGTCCTACTAGTTCGTGTGTGATAGTAAAAACTTCAGACCTATTTGTTTTATATGAAGTTTGTGTGCGATAGTGCGAACGTCAGACTTATTTAACCTGAAGTGTTGTGCGGTAGTGCAAACTTTAGATCTATTTTGTCTGATTACCGAGTTTCTGCCTCTGTGTTCTCTTGGAGAAGGAAAACGGGATCGAACAAAAATTTTGGATAGAACATGAAGTATCACACTCCTAATAACGTTTTAGCTTTGTTGGATTATGAGTCTTCTGACTGAAGACAAAAGAGAATAAATTTATGTGACATTTGATTAACAGTTCCAAATGAGGTCCTTAGCTGTTTTGGTATGAGTTGATTGCAGCTTGAGTGGCTAATTCAATTTAGCTTCGAAAGTTTGTCAATGTTGACTCTGGTAAGCATATATTTATTCTCATCCCAAACTATAAATAATCCATAACATAAACCTTTTGGAACTCTAGCCATCTTCAAGCTGCATTTCACTATGCATAAACAATGGATCGGATGAGTTTTGTGTTAACTATTATCCTATTTTATGTATTTAGTTCGTTTTCCTATTATATTATGGTTAAGAAACAAACTGAAACACATCTATGTACTTCTTATAGAAATGTATTATTATAATTAGGCGTAATGACTTCCTGGACACTTAAACTTGTAGGACTTTTAAAAGCCGACACATAAACTTGCACTTTTCACATTTGAACACTTCAACTTGATGTAATGAATACTAATAAACACATTTGACCGTTGACTATGCCTATGTGGAAGCGGCGCAACTGACATGGCTAAATGTGTGCAAATCATGCTGCAAAAGCGCGTGGATAATATTGCTTTTATAGAAAAAAATATGAGAACCGAAATAAAATACAAATGACACAGGAAAATCCCTTTCCCCTTCTAAATTCTCCTCCCTCCCACCTCTGTCGTCTTTCCCTTCTAAATTCAAAGTCGATAAGCCAAAATTCAGTGAAGAGATGACCAAACCTGGAAAGGCCAAACATGTGGATGATCAAGGGAGGTGAAGATGTCACGGATTTTGGACAGACACTGCTCATAATCTCGCAAATCAATGAAATCGCCTCTTTTGAAATAGACCTTTACGAGCATGAGTCCTTCGTCGTGTTTACACAAAATTGATTTCAAAAAGCTGACCTCGACCTAGAACTTCTTTAAGCATCAGATTGTATGACGACGACAAGTCGTGGAGGTAGTACTCCATCGCCGACGCTTGTGTCGTTTCGCTATCTTATTCCCCATTTTTACTCTTTCTTCTCCCTCCTTTTTTTTGTCTTTGTTTTGTTCGGCAATGAGTTTCGAGTTGCTTTTAGCTATCGTCCATTGTTTTTGGGTTTTGGCAATGGGCTTGGAGAAGAACCAGTCAGAGTTCCGGCGAGGCTACCGTGAGGAATTTGGGATGAGTTGTATGAGAAAGAGTGTAATTTGGCTATAATTGTCTAATTAAATCCTTGAATAACCTTGAACATACACGTGTCAATAAAATGTGACCGAATGAATGATGTGGCTATACAAAATATTAAATCAAATCCATATCAGCAGCGATTGAGCAACACGCACCATCACAAGTGTTTATTAGTAATCATATTTTCAAGTAAAGGTGTTCAAATGGAAAACCCAAGAGTTCATGTATCGGCTTTACAAACAGATGCAAGTTTAAGTGGCCAGAAAGTCATTTCGCCATTATAATTAAATGAAATAAACTCAAGTTATGTGAGCAAACTTCATTCAATTTTATACAGGAAGCAAAAAGAAAAACCAAAACTATATTACTAGTTTTTTCATCTTCAGAACCTTTTATTATGCATCCCTGCCTCTGGAGTAATTTTTCCTTAGAGAATGTCAAGTGCTGCTGGGAAGGAACAAAGATGATATTTTGAAGAAAGTTATAACCGGAGAGGTGAGTGGCCATCAACTACATTGAGGCCTCTAAGAAAATTTTAAAATAAAGAACTGCATATGAGCACAACAATCGTGCTGTCGTTTAATTTTTGTTACGAGCGATAATAACATTTAATGAAATGCTGGTAAACAAGAAACTAATAGATTTGAGAATTTAAAGAGGATTAGGTATTCCATGAGCAGAGTGATGGATATTGAGCCACTTTAGCATAGCCCTCTGCTTTAGATTGCTGTAAATTGTGTAAACAGATCCATAAATATTAGTCACCAAACACAGAAATACAATTAGAAATTCCAGAATACAGTGGACACAGGCACAAACACCTCAAAAAATTGACTTTCTTTTTGGTTGTTTCCTGTAAAGTATATTCTACAACACAGGGTCATTCAGGAATATCACCTTCTGGCATCCACACACGAAGGAGCTGGTCATAAAACGAGCAAGTAGCAATGACATTATTCTTACCCCTACCATTCCTCCCTAAACAACCTCTTTGCCAATCAGCTCCATATGCCAGGGAACCATGTTTATTGTAGGTTTCAATTACTTCAGCTGTATTTCCTTTAACTTTAACAACTGCAAATCCATTGTGCATACAAGCTGTCAAGACTAGGTTAGGTACAGAAGGATGGTACTTAATTCTCCAAACTCCTCCACCTAAGGAGATTGATGTCTCGTGTACAGGTTTTGAGATAGATCTTACATCCCATACTCTTAGGTGTTCATCATAGCAACCGGTGAGTAACATGTAAGGATCACTTGGACTCTTAGTAATGCAGCAAATCCCCATTGTGTGAACCTTTCTATTTTGGAATGCCACGTTAGATGGATCATCTCGCAAATCCCAGCAACTAAATTTGCAGTCATCTGACCCTGTGTACACCAGCTGTGGTTGGTGGATATCGAAAGAGGCAGCCCAAAGTTCAAAGTCATGCGCTTTCCAGTCTCTGGAAATGCTTAGTTGAGACTCAAGGAGTGAAATTATTGAGACTGACCCATCCGAAAGCCCCACAGCGAGGGATGTAGCTGATGGGTTCCAGTCTATACACAAGCACATGGAGGAACTGACATGTTCATCACATACCTCTAGCAAATGATTCCCTATAAGAAAGAAGATCTTGTCATGGTAGTATGGTAGTGCTTCAGTTCATGCAAAAGTAAAGTGTTAAATGAAGAAAGGTACCACAAGGACCACCAGTGCTAAATGAAAAAGGATAGAAAAGCCGATGAAAATGTGATAAATATAAGTCTGTGTACTTGGACGAATCAGAACAAAATCATAATCCTTGTTAGAATTTACTGCACTTGGCAATTAGTAATTTAGTATCAGTAGATTCATAATAGCATATATGTTCCAGCCCCCCCGCCGGAAAAGCAAATAATCTCTTGTAAGATAGTAAAGGTGGAGATAGTGATTGAAGCACTCAAGCAAAAGAACTAACTTATCAAGTGTTTCAAACTCTAAAATATATCATTTCACACTTTAACATCAAAGAGAAGTGCTGACAGGTCATTGCTTCTTGACTCTTGTCATGAGAACAGACAACTAGGTAATTTTATTAATATTCAACATGCATATTGGACTGGAACATACTGTCAAAATACATGCCCCCACCTACGAATTATGCATTCCGAGCTACTAAAGTATGATCACTCACAAGACAAGAACTATCAGTACCAAAAACTTGAGTCTTTCACTATTACTTTGAGTAACCACTTGAGTTGGCTAGCCAATTACTTAATAAAGATTAAAGGCCAAATACATACATGCCCCTTAAACTTGTCTAACTTTTTCATTTGCACACATAAACTCAGGCTAGTATCAAATGGACCTCTAAACTCCTTCAAAAGTGTTAAGACACATTTTCTCTAATTATACCTAAACTATTAATTGTGTAATTGGTACACTTTTTAATGAGTTTAGGTGTCAAAAGATAGTAGCCGGAGTTAAAGTGTCTAAATAAAAAATAAGACAAGGGGTCTGTATATGTATTTGGCCATTAAAAAATAATGACACTAGAAGCTTACAACTGAGGAAAACTTTTTGATAGCTACGTTAAGAAAAATTCAATTTCTAATGAAGGTGGTTATGAAGTTCGTATTACATCTAGGCCATGGAGCCATCGCACTCTGATTCCTGCAATCTACAATTCTTAAAACTTTCCAGTCTTTCCTTCTGGTTCAGTTACTGAGAAAAGACAATTATGTAATTCTATGAACATTTTGCATGCACATTGAACTCCTACACTTTGTCAAAATAAAGGCCTTCAAACCTATGATTGCATTCCAAGCTACCTATGAAGTATGAACAGTTGAACACTCACAACACAAGATTTGTCGGGTATCAACAAACTTGAGTTTTTGATCACTACTCTAAGTAACCACTTTAGTTGGCTAGATAATAACTTGTAAATATTTTAAAAAGATGATTTTAACTAAGGGACACTTCTTGATAGTTAATTTTTAAAAAAAATAATAAATTCAGTTTCTAATGGAAGTGGTTAAGCGATATGTGTTACATCTAGGACATTGACACATCTTACTGACTTACTCCAATTCCTACAATCTACATATTATTTAAAAAATAATTCCTTCTCCACCATAGACAACTGCCATATATAAATGTAACAACAGCAAGAAAATAATATTACATAAAGCTATTTATTCCTGATATGATAGTAACCAGAGAGACTTCTCCATGTTCCAATACAACATACTACGCCCTTACAATACTACAGTATATGAATCTCGAATACTCATTTCACTACATTTTGGACCCATTTCATTCCAACACTCTACAACTTGGCATTCACTAAACTGTAAAGAAAATTAAATTAGTTTTCTTCATCACAAAACATTTCCCACATTGACAATGATAACATATAACACTGAAGGAGACTCAATCATACCAGGAATATCTGATTCATTCAAACAAGATTCAAGCTTGTGAACTCTCACATAACCATTAGCATCAGCTTGAGCAAGTGATGGACCCACATTTCCACCAACTGGGCTCCATTTTATATCAAAAATACCAGCTGTTTGTACTCGCTGTGTCAAGCTAAGTCGACTGGATTCTGCATCAACATCAAAGAGGGATATACTGCCAGTTCTACTAGGCTGATCTCCTTCTTGTAAAGTGTAGGTGCAAGCGGCGAGAACGTTGTGAAAAGATTCGTGTGGACAAAACTCCACAGCATCGGCATTTCCATCAAGGTGGCAATGAGCTATATCCATACCTACATAAGTTTAACAAATAGGCTTAATAGGGAAAAATAAATCATGTTTAGTTAGACAATTCGTCGAACAGGTTGTGAATTAAGAACTATAAGAGAAATGTGCTTTTCTCAATGGAAAAAAAATGTTGCAAGGGACAATAATTATCAACTAGAGTTGTGTTAAGGATATTAAACACCTTTGTTCCTTTGGCTTCAAATTAAGACCTGACTGGTTGGTTGAAGCGCCAAAATAACATCATACTCCTTAACCGCCCTGGTGTAAACTACAGACACATCGCTCGGCGCTCGCCTCCAAACATCTCCATCGGATCTCCCTTGCGACGTATGATTTTTCTAGGTCAATTAACACCATATGCAAGTCCCACTTCCTCTCCCTATACTGCTCCACCAATCTCCTTAAAAGGTGAATGGCTCCTATAGACGAGCCGAACTGGTTCGTAAATAGACACACTCTTCACCGGTTCACCCTCACTTCTACCAACCTCTCCCTAACTTTCATAGTGTGGCTTAGCAGCTTAATGCCCCTATGGTTGTTGCAGTTTTGGATATCACCCTTATTCATGTACAACGGAATCATCGTACTCCGCCTCCATTCGTTGGGCATCTTCGTCGTCCTAAAAATGATATTAAACAACCTAGTAAGTCACTCCAAACCTGTCCTGCATGTGTTCTTCCAGAATTTCATCGGAATCTCGTTTGGCCCGATCGCTCTTCCCTGCTCATCTTACACATAACCCCCTCAAGCTCCACAACTTTTATTACCCAAAATCACGACGACTCTCGTAGTACTCTAAATCATCAAGCACAATGTTCCTGCACAATGTTCCTGTCCCCATCTTTGTTCAAGAGTTTATGGAAGTATGTCTGTCATTTTCGTCTAATATGTGCCTCTTCCACCAATATTTTGCCTTCCCCGTCTTTGATGCACTTTACTTGGTCCAGGTCACCAGCCTTCCTCTCTTTCACCTTGGCTGAACTGTACAACTTCTTGTCCCCACCTTTGTTTCCAAGTTTTTCCTACAAACGTCCAAACGCTACAATCTTAGTCACCGTAACCACTAAGTTTAGGGAATACCAAGTTGTAGAGTAATGAAATGGGACCAAATTGAAGTGAAATGAGTATTTAGGATTCATATAATGTAGTATTGCAAGCGTGTAGTATGTTGTATTGGATCATTGGAACATGAAGAAGTCCCTCCCGTTACTGTCAGATCAGGAATAAATACCGTATCTGATATCATTTCCTTACTTTTATTACGTTTGTATATAGCAGTCGTCTATGATGGAAGGAAGGAAAGGCTGAAAATTTGTAAGTAATGTGTAAATTGTAGGAATTGGAGTACAATGTGTCAATGTCCTGAATGTAATACATGTTGCTTAATCACTCCCGTTAGAAACTGAATATTTTTATTTAAAAAAGAGCTTAGCTATCAGGAAGTGTCCCTCCGTTAAAATATCATCTTTTTAATATCTTTATAAGTAATTCTTAGAGTAGTGGTCAAAGATTCAAGTTTTTGGTACTAACAATTCTTATCTTGTGAGTATTCATACTTTATAGGTAACTCAGAATGCATAAATCACATGTATGAGGGCATGTATTTTGAAAAATTATATAAGTCCAATGTGCAAGCATAATGTTAACAGAATCGCCTAGTTATATTTTCTCATTACAAGACTGAACCAGAGGAAGAGCTGAAAAGTATTAAGAATGTGCAGACATGATTTCTATGATTTGAATAAAGTCAAAAGCTATAATCTCTGAGAGCAACTTAACGGAATACTCTTCCATTTTTATATGATATTAAAATGGTTAAACAGTGATTAATCTTAAATACTCAATAATTAATGAGTTCTATTAATGACTAAGTAGGTAGTTCATAGAATAAAGAATTTTTAACTTAACACTTCTACTTCTTAACAAAAAATTGAAAACGGTAGTATTTCATGAACACGTTTCTTAGAATGAGGAATAGCAAACTACAGGGTACATGACACACAAAACTTCCATACAACTTCTCCACTAAGCGAGGTAAAAAAGAATAATAGTAATAAATGACCAGCATGTAATATCTCTTATACTTTCTGATCCTAAATTAATAAAGACACGCCAATAGCCGTGTTCTCTTAAATCTCGATAGTGTATTACCAAATTACAAAGACGCTGATTTAACAGATTAACAAACATTCAGTAACACATCCTACTTAGTTATTTTCTAATATTTTAACAATATTGCTAGCATAGGAAAGCTAAAGGAATTTAAATCCAGTAACTACACTCATTTTTTAATACCAGTGATTTTCTGCGGATATGACTCTACACATAAGAAATATTGCTAGCATAGGAATGCTAAAGGAATTTAAATCCATTAACTACACTCATATTTCATACCAGTGATTTTCTGTGGGGTATGACTCTATACATAAGAAAAAGCAACTAAATGATTTTCTATAACCAGATAATCACAGAAATCTAGAAGATGGTTTCTACTGCACAAAATATGAAATGTTTTACGGCCTAAAACCGAACAAAGAAAGAAACTAAAAAAAAAAGGAACGAAACTGACCTTTTTAGTGCAGCGAACCAGGGCGTGTACAACGGCTACCTTGAACGGCTGTCGAACTCCGGAAAGAATAAAGTAACGCCTCTGTTGTAGTTGGGCAAAACAGGTAGAGGCTAAAAGAAGAGAGGGTTCTTTAGAGTTGCCCGAAATGGTGAAATTCTTTAGAACATGAAGACGGTATGGTATGGCCACTGGGGATACGCAAAAACGAAGGCAGATGGCGGACGAACTTTGCTCAAAGAAAATGCTGGATTTTGGGCTTAATGGGTCAATATTGGGTCTTCTAGGTCGACTGCTATAGGTGCAACTTTAGTGCTCCAGAACGTTGGGCCTATAATTTTGAAATGGTCTTGTGGTCTTTAAGGACTATTTTGGAAAATTTACCTAGCTATACTATAATAAAAACCTACTATTTACCTATTTTCTCTATGATTTGTAGTTTCTGATAAATATCTAAAAAAATTTTACAAATTATTTATGTTCCCCTTAAAAGGCTCACTGTCACATCTCTTTTTTCCCGAGGGGATGAGAGTTTTTCCAATTAAAGTGAATTCGAAATGAGATTATTTATTAATTCAGAGTCACCACTTGGAATAATTTATGGTGTCCCAAGTCACCGATTTATTTTAAATCCCAATTCGAGGAAATTTGACGCTATTTAAAGTCTGTGAAATAGGAAGACCGGGTAATGAATTCTGTTAACTCGGAAAAAGGTGTTAGGCATTTCCGGGTTCCATAATTTTAGCAGGGTCGATGTACGTTTACCTTTTTACCACTTTTAATTATGGTGTTTTATGGAATTATCTTTGAAACGGATTACATGTGTGTAAACCCGTTTTATTTGGCGCGCTAAAATCATGCCACCCATACGTGTACACAATTAATCATGCTTTATTAATTATGAAGATTGTTTTTGGCCAAAGTTGCGCGAACGCGTACTTCGATTTATTTTTGGAACCATGATTATGTCACGCGAACGTGTACACAATCACGATAATTTGATTAACTAAGAGTGTGCCTAAACTCATACTAACATATCTATAATTTATTATCTTCCCCTAAATTTGAGATTATTGTAAGGCAATTAATTATGGAATTTGTTTGTGGCTAAGAGGGTAGTGTTTAGTTGTTGGAATTATCTATTATGGAACAATCTTTATTAATTAAGAAGACGGATTAACTGGAAATGTTGGGTTAACTAGAATTAAATTTGTTGGCCCCATTTGCTTCTCAATTAGATCTTCTTTTACGGACAGTGAACATTATTTTGAAACCCAACTTCTTCCCGTAGACAAAATCCTTAGTCTAAACATTTGCACTTGTTATCAAATAAGAGAAAATCAACGAAACTAAGTAAACTACAATGATATGACCCAGCAACTAAATTGCACCAGTTAGTTCTACTTACTTAGATTTAATTTATGATAACATGGACAAATATATATGAAATCTAAAACTCTAATAAGGTGAATTCACACAAACAAAGAATTATTCATTCGCACAATTAACAAGAGGTACAATCAGGATATGAACATGGAAGCACTCAGAGTCGATCAATCCAAACATCAATAAAATGAATTACTACCTCATGCCCCCAATAATTACACTAACAAATAACAATGTAAATGGACAAAATAATCAGTCGAGAAAGTGCGAGAACGGACCTTTGGTATAAATCAACCAAATTGGAATTTCAAGAGGCTAAACAAACTCGACGACTCTTGACCGCAGCTTTACGCCGGTGAACCCGGACGGAAACGACAACCTAGACCTCCCCTTTAATGCCACTGTTTACGTCCAAAGCGGGAGTGTTTAGGGGGTGTACTTAGCTGGGATTTGGTGCTGATTTTGGCATATTTTTGGTTGAGGAAGAAGGTTGTTTTCGAACTTCTAGAATCTTCCACTACCTCATACCACCACCAACAGACTTTCGACGTATAATCGAAATTATAAAAATTGGAGCTTTAGGAGATCTGTGGGGAGATGATGAAAACAATGATACCTAATTATAGGTATCAACCAATGAAACAGTAACGAGTTAGAAGAAGAGAAGATAAGAGGAAGGAAGAAGAAGAACAGAAGAGAAGAGAACAGGGGATGGGAAATTCTGAGTTTTCTTTGTATTCAATAATATCTTTTCCAATTACATTTCTCCTATTTATATAGCTAATACAAGAAATTCAAATAAAATGCAAAAGAAAAACAAACTAGCTGAAATCGACCCTAACTAACTTTCCCGCCATTCTCTCATTTGAATTTTCGGCATCACATTTGCATGCTAAACCAACTGCTCATCCACTTGGCATCCTAGCGGGCCTCTGAGTTGGCAGTGACTGGACTATGTGTATCCCCTCGATGAACTACACCCTTGTCCTCAAGGGTGAACTCTGGAAATCTGGTGCGCAAGTCTGAAGCCAACTCCCAAGTAGCTTGCGTTGCATCCAAGTCAATCTATTTGATCAAACATTGAGCCACAGCCTTATTGCCCTTTTTGATGAGTCGCCTTGCCAACATTGTCTCAGGAGAAGGGTACAAAGGACTAGCTAAGTTCAAGATAGGAGGATGAACAATAGTGGAGGGTAAGGATTAACAGAATTTGAGCCGAGAAATGTGAAATGTAGGGTGAAGTTGAACTTCATGAGGAAGGAGAAGTTTATAAGCAACATCACCCACCCTTTCAACTATAGGATATGGACCAAAATATTCGGAGGTCAATTTGTGATAGGGGGGAAGAGAGAGAGTGGATTGTCTATAGGGTTGGAGTTTAACAAATACCCAGTCCCCCCACCTGAAAGACACGATCGAATCTGTGACTGTTAGCCTGGGCTTGCATTCTTTGCTGAACTCTGCCCAAATAAAACTTAGCTAACCGAAGTTTAAAGTCCCTAACCAACAGAATATCTTCAACAGTCTCCATAGAGGAATCACCAGGAAGGTAAGGGAGGTGTATATGAGGGGATACCCATAAAGAAGTTCAAAAAGAGTGGTTCTAATGGCAGAGTGAGGGATGGAATTGTACCACCATTCAGCTAAGGGCAAGAATGAACACCAATCAGCAGGAGAGTCATTACAAAAACATCTCAGATAGGTTTCCAAACACCTATTGAGCACCTCACTTTGACCATCCGTCTGTGGATGATAAGTTGTAGATGTTTGAATTATAACACCTTTGAACTGATAAGAATTCCTTCCAAAAGGAGCTTATGAATATAGGATCCCTGTCACTTGTGATAGAAGATGGAAAACCATGAAGCTTAAATATGGAATCCATGAACACAATAGCAAGAGAGGGAGCAGTGTAGGGGTGAGAAAGAGCAATAAAGTGTCCATATTTAGTAAGCCTATCAATGATAACCCAAATGACAGTTTTGCCTTTACATTTAGGTAAACCATCTATGATCCATATTGATGACTGTCCAAGGTGTAGCAGGTATAGGCAAGGTTGTAAAAGTCCGGGATAGGCAGAGGTATCATATTTGTTCCTTTGGAAAATATCACAACTATGAATGAAATACAATATGTCCTTTCTTATCCTCTTCCAATAGAAGTAAGCCATCACCTTCCTTGTAGTAGCATCAATCCAGAATGGCCTCCAGTAGGAGTAGAATGCCACAAGGTTAAGATTTTCTTCCGCAAGATATCATCCTTCCCTACTACAAGTTTGCCCTTTCTTCTTAGCTGTTCATTGAGCCAAGTAAAGTTTTTTTGTGGAGTCTGCACTAGATATGCAATGAGAGTTTGAAGTTCAGGATCATTCTTCCAGCTATCTGAAATAGCTTTCCATAAATCAGCCTGCACAGAAGAGACCATCAGGGTCATCAACTCAACACCATTAACCCTGGAGAGTGAATATGCATCAATATTTTCCTTCCCTTTTTTGTATTGAATTTCAAAATGAAAAGGAAGCAACTTAGCTAACCATCTAAGTTGTGAATCAATGCGTATTTTTTGCTCTAATAAGTACTTCAAAGCCCTTTGGTCACTCTTCACAATAAAGTGTTGGCCAAGTAAATAGTGAGACCATTTAGTGACAGCAAAGACAAGGGCAAGTAATTCCATCTCATAAACAGAAAAAACAGCATGTCGAGGAGCCATTCCTTTGCTAGTAAAGGCTATAGGATGACCAAACTGCATCAGAATAGCACCAATGCCACTTCCACTAGCATCAGTTTCTACCACAAAAGGAATAGAGTAATCATGCAATGCTAAGACAGGTGCAGTAGTAAGGGCTAATTTAAGTGCATCAAAAGGTTGGGCAGCATCTATAAACCACTTGAAACTATTTTTTTTCAGAAGCTCAGTCAATGGTCGACTAATAAGACCATATCCCTTAATGAATTTCCTGTAATATCCTGCAAGCCCAAAGAAACCCCTTAGTTGTTTGATGGTTGTGGGAGTAGGAAATTGTTGGACAACATTGATCTTCTTAGGATTTGTAGAAACTCCTTCACTAGAAATGAAATGTCCCAGATACTCCACTTGGGAGACTCCAAATACACACTTAGAATGTTTGGCTAGAAGACTGTTAGTGACCATGACATCAAAAACCTGTTGTATATGCTAAACATCTTCTAGCAAGTTCTTGCTATATATTAGGATGTCATCAAAGAAGACTAGGACAAATTTCCTCAAAAATGACTGGAATAGATGATTCATGATACACTGGAAGGTAGATGGAGCATTGGTCAAGCCAAAGGGCATAACCAAATACTCATATAACCAAAGTGAGTTTTAAAGGTTGTCTTAGGAATGTCAGTTGGAACCATTCTGATCTGATGATAAACTGATCAGAGATTAATTTCAGAAAATACCACTGCCCCTACTAACTCATCCAATAGATAATCTATAATAGGGATATGAAATTTATCCTTCACATTGCACTGATTCAGTTCTCTATAATCCACACATAGTCTCCATGTTCCATCTTTTTCCCCTACTAATACCACTGGAGATGCAAAAAGACTATTGCTATATTGGACCACACCCTGCTGGGACATGACCTTAATCAACTGCTCAATAATGTCCTTCTTCAGAGAAGAGTACCTGTAAGGCCTAATATTGATAGGCTTGGTTCCAGGTTGTAAGGGAATATTGTGATCAAAGGTACCCCTAATTGGAGGTAGGGTTGTTGGCTTAGCAAACACCTGTTGATATCTATTGAGAAGGTCCTCAATAATAGCAGGAACATGAAGTCCCTTGGATAAATGCAATGCATTCAACTGGTCTCCTGTGGATAACTCAGGCTCAGTGACTAGAACCTGTAACATAAAAAAACTGCACTTGATCTCCCTTTATTTTGTTGATAGCCTTGGTGCTAGATAATTTGCATTCTTCAGAAGCACCCTTCAACAAGTGGAACTTGCCTTGGTAAGTAAAGGACATGGTTAAGGCAGTGTAATCCATAGTGATTGGTCCTAGTGTTTTCATCCACAGTAGCCTCCATAGAATTGTTACCAAGGCTAACATAATCCACCTTAGTAGGGGAGATGACACAACCAAGACGTTTAGCAGACTCACAATCTATAAATTATGGGTGTTGTCTCCATCTAACAAAATTTGTATTGGCCTTTTGTTACTGTACCCGGTCACATGTATAGTTTGAGCACCTTGTATTCCACTCAATGAACATAATGAAATCATGGGAGGATCAATTTCACCTAAAGACCAATCCTTATTAGTAGCTTCACCTTATGCCTTTTGGTTTGATTCCTCTAAACTCTCATCATCTCCATATTCCAAATCCAGTACAAATAATTGTTTTGGTAATGTACACTTGTGGCCAGGTTACTTCTCATCACATAAATAGCATAAATCTTGAGCTCTCTTAGCTTGCATTTCAGCAGGAGAAATTGTCCTCCTGTTCGTAGGAACAACTGGAGCTCTAGGAGCAGGTAAGGGTAGCTTGGTGTTTGTAGGAGTATTAGTAAGATGTGTTCTTATTGGTGAGGAATCATAAACAGGTCTCCTCACACCAAGGGAAGTTTGTCCGCTAGAATTGGATCTATGGGCTCGATCAATAACAACTAAGGTAGCCTCTGCTAACCTAGCTAGCATATATGTTTTAGAGAGATTATGAGGCTCATGCATCTTCACAGGATTCACTAGCTCCTCTTTGAGCCCTCCTAGGAAGCAGGATATAGCTTGACTTACAAATAAGTCACACTGAGCTAAGTCGAGCAAAAGCAAACTGAAATTCTCTCACAAAACCAATTTGTCTCAATTGTTCGAGCTCTAACATAGGATCAAAATATTCTTCATTAAATGTTTCAACCAAAACAGCTAAGTATTCATCCCAGTCAGGCATTTCAATTGATTCACGACATTTCATATAAGATTGATGCCATTCCAAGGCTTCATCGTCTAAGTTCATTGCTACTAAGCTCGCTCTTTGATTAAGAGGAGTTTTATCAACACAATAATATTGCTCAATCCTATATAGCCAGCTTTTCAAATTCTCTCCATTAAAACGAGGAAAAATCATATTATGACTTCGATTAGAATTAGCACAGTAAGGATTTTGACCTAAGATACCCTGCCCTGACTGGAGCACCTTGTCTCTTCCGTTCGAAGTAGAAGCATTGTCCTTCAACTGTTGATTCAATTGCCAACCATCGAATGAGTTTTTGAGAGAACTTACCATATGGAGTAACTCAGCATGTCGCCTATCCATGTCATCTCATAACTCCTATTGCTTTTGAGCTAGTTCCTCTCTGAGATCTTGCTGTTGTGCTGCTAAATCTTCATATTGTTCTTGCAAATCAGCTGGCTGAGTTCTAGCCACTACGTCCACAGATCTTCTCGGTCCCATTATTGATGAGCTCTGATACCAATTGATAACTAATTATAGGTATCAACCAATGAAACAGTAACGAGTTGGAAGAAGAGAAGATAAGATGAAGGAAGAAGAAGAAGAAGAGAAGAGAATAGGAGTTGGGAAATTCTGAGTTTTCTTAGTATTCAATAATATCTTCCCAATTACATTTCTCCTATTTATATAGCTAATACAAGGAATTCAAATAAAATTTAAAAGAAGAACAAACTAGCTGAAATCGATCCTAACTAACTTTCCCGCCATTCTCTCATTTGAATCTTCAGCATCACATTTGCATGCTAAACCAACTGCTCGTCCACTTTCCATCCTAGCGGGCCTCTGAGTTGGCAGTGACTGGATTATGTGTATCAAACAACGGCTCTAAAACAACGTGCTTTTCTCAAGAGAGACGACGAAAGTGATGAACAAAGAGAAGGAAAATTCTGGTCCTCCTTTTGTTGAGTTGCAGAGGAAAGAGAAAATGGGGAGTGAGGTCCTTTGGAAGAAGGCAATGGCGCCTTTTTAAAAAGAAGACCCTCTGCTAGGTCTTTTTGTAATTCTGAAACAAAAATGTAGTTCTTTTGGACTCAAAAAATCATAATGTGTGGGAAAAAAATTTAGTGACATTTTTATATGTAACGCCATTCTAAAGGGCGCTATACCTTAACGGTCGTTTGCCCAGTTAAGTATAGCGCCCTTTTAAAAGGTGTTATATTTGAACATCAAAAGAGCGGGAAGGTATATCGCTCTTTATTAAGACGCTATAGCATAGAAGGGCGCTATACTTATATTAAAAGTCGTCCCTTTCCCTTTCCCCACATAACATAAATGTCTCCCTCTCCCTCCCCATTAAAAAAAACCAGCGGTCCCCCATTGTTGACGAAAAAAGTTCAAGTGGAGCCCATCGGTCTCACAAAAAGTATAGATTCTCGGTCCCACGTCCTAGCTAAGGTGTTATCTCGGAGTGGGTTGCTCGTTTCGGCTCCAAATCACTAAATCTTCAACTTTTCAAAAATTTTAAATCGAGGTATTTCGACTTAGTTTTTGTTAAAACTCGGATAAAAATGCATATTAGTTGTTTTTAATGTACTCTATATTATTTTGTGATTGTTTTGCGATTTAACTAATTTATTATTTTTTATTCGGACTATAGTATTAGTGTGCTAAAAAAATAGTAAAATAGAGAAATTATTATTAGTTGTTAAAAAATGTTAATTAGTTACTTTTTACTGTGTTATATATATTTTCGTGATTGTTTTGTGATTAAATTTATTTGTTATTTTTGTCCGGTTTAGATTATTTATTTGCTAAAAGACTAGTAAAATAAATTAATTGTTATTTTAGTTCCCTGTAGATCATCTTGTGGCCTAATATAGTGTTCGTATTTGTAATGTAGTGCCCTTTTAGTGTAGAAAAATGTAGTGCCCTTTAGCATAGTATCCTTGTAGTTATTGAAATTAATCATTTAAGTATCTCTTATACCTAAAAATACGTCAAAAAAGCTGATAGTTCAAACACAAACTCTCTCCAATTCTAGTCAACAAACAAGAACATAACATGAGAAAACAACAATATTTGTCAAACTAAGTATTGTTATATGAATATTTAATAATTAAATCCTGTATAGTTATGAAAATTAATTATTTAATTTTATTATAGTAAAAAATAAGTGAATAACAAACAAAAATATAAAATAATAAAACTAACATATAAAATAATAAAACTAACATATACAATAATAAACTAACAGACTTGTTGAGTGATAAATCAAAAACGTTTTCTCAGCATGAACACAAGAATTCAGGATACCTTGGTGCTACTGAGCCTCAAATATCGAGTTCGAAACCAAAATATGAATATTTAATATTTAAATTTTGTATAATTATAAAAATTAATTATTTAATTCTATTATAGTCAAAAATAGGTGAGTAACAAACAAAGATATAAAACAATAAAACTAACATATAATATAATAAAACTAACATATTAACGTAACATATAAAATATAAAATTATAATATTGAAAATACATCAACCTAATTAACAATATAGTAACAGTATCATATAAAAATATAATATTGAAGGTATTGCAATATATTTAAGCAATGAAAAAGAAAACTAATGTAGTTAATATTGTTCAATTTACAATAGTCGTCATGGAGGCTCCGCTTTTGCATCCCAGGCCTGCCTCGCTAGAGCTACTGTTGCTATAGGCCGAGTATAGGTCTTCCTACATATGGGAGGGACAATGTTGGCCCAGACTTTCCGTGCCAAGAGAGTAGACAATATGTGGGACTTTCTTAGGGCACATCATCTCCATCCATGTATAGTCAGATGCCTCCAGGATACGATTTTATAGGATTGTGGAGATCGTCCGGTTGCATATGGATTGGTCATTGATCACGGCTTTGATAGATCAGTGGCGACCGGAGCCACACATATTCCATTTGCCCATTGGTGAGGCCACTATCACACTTCAGGACGTGGAAGTCCTGTATAGGCTGCCCGTAGATGGACAACCTGTTGCTTTGCCGAATGCCATTAGAGAGTATACGGGATTTCAGTACCCGGAGATGCTGCAGCAGCTCACCGGTTTCCAACCACCAGATGAGACTACATTGATTGGGGATAGTCGTCTGCAGTTGACGCCCATCCGGCAGCATTTGGAGGCGATGCACGCTGACATCACAGATGATACACCGGAGCTTCATATTTATCGGTACACGAGGTTGGTGCTGCTGCTTATGTTTGGAGGGGTTTTGTTCCCGAACACTTTGGGGAACCTAGTCAACTTCAGATTTTTTCATCATTTTGAGCGGCTAGATGATTTACATTATTACAACTAGGGTGCTGTTGTTCTTGGTTACTTGTACAAGCAGATGTTCCAGGCGAGCATGGGCACCCAGCGAGACGTTGCAGCATTTATGCCGCTGCTGCAGGTGAAAACATAGTCGAATGTTCTCTTCATTATAACATACCTAGTAAAAATATACCTTAAATTTTACGTCCACGTTGTATATTAGGTTTGGGCTTGGGAGCGGTTCTTTGTAACGACCTGATCAGTCCTTTTGAGAATTTAAACTCTGTTCAGTGGCATAAGGTCATGAACAGCTTCACATTGTGTATATCGACCGGCGTGCGTGGTTGGTTTCAGTTACCGGATAATTCGGAGTCGAATTGGGGGACAAATTTCAATTTTTGGAAGCTTAAGTGATGGAAGTTGACCGGAGGTTTGGCTTTTGTGTAAACGGCCTCAGAATGAGCTTTGGTTAATTTCAAAAACTTTGTATGGTGATTTTGGACTTAGGCGCGTGTCCGGAATTGGTTTTGGAGGTCCGTAGAGTAATTTGAGGTAATTTGGCGAAAATTAGAATTTCGGCGATTTCGGCCGATAGGTAAAATTTTGATATCGGGCTCGGAATGGAATTTTGGGAATGGATGTAGGTCTGTTGTGTTATTTGTGACTTGTCTGCAAAATTTCACGTCATTCCGGGTTGAATTAATAGGTTTCGGCACGAGTTTTGATATTTGAAGATCCGAAAGTTCATAAGTTTTTTGGTTTGATTCGTCGTTTTAGTGTTGTTTTATGTGATTTGAAGCCTCGAGCGAGTCCGTGTGAGGTAAAATTACTTGTGTGTGTGATTCGACGGGGTCCCGGGGGCCTCGGGTGTGTTTCAGATAGGCTTGGGGTCAATTTTCTCCTATTTTTCACTGCTGATGTCTGTCAGCTGGTTTTCCTTCTATGCGTTCGCACCCTCTCCTCTGCGTTCGCGAAGTGTAATATGGGAGAGGGGTAATATTTGTTCACCACGTTCGCATGAAATCGAACGCGATCGCATAATTTCTGCCTTCACCTTCATCGTGTTCGCATATATCCCATCGCGTTCGCGTAGTAGAACCAAGGGCTGGGGCGGTAGGTTAATTCCTCTTTGCATTCGCAATGCTGTATTCGCGTTCACATAGGTCCCGCATTTCCTCTTCTGCGTTCGCAAGCTTGCCCTCGCTTTCACATAGTGCAACTGGGCAACTTCATTTTCCTTCTTCTTCGCGAACGCATCCTCTTCTCCGCGTTCGCAATGCACAAATGCTTGGACAAAATATAAGTTTTCAAAATCGAGGGTTTCACCATTTTTATCATATTTTGACCTCTAGAGCTCGGTTCTTGGCGATTCTTTGAGGGTTTTTCACACTAATCGAATGGGTAAGTTTTCTTTAACTAGAATTAAATATATTTCATGAATTAGTCCTTGTTTTTATCATTTAATTTGTGTTTTGAGTTGGGAAAATTGTGGGTTTTGGAAGAAAATTTCTTAGTTGAAAATTCATGATTTGAGGGACCAAATGATATCGAAATTTGGTAACTTTTGTATGGTTGAACTCGTATTGAAATGGGTAACCGTATTTTGTAAAATTTGTGGAGTTCCGAGGTGCGGGCCCAAGGGTCGATTTTTGGGTCGATTATTATATTTTTGTAAAGACTGAAACTTTATTATTCGGAATAGTTCCTTATATGTTTTATGTATATTTTGAAGTTGTTTTAGTTTATTTTGAGCCGTCCGGAGGTTTTTTCGCCCGAGAAGTTTATTTTAGAGTATCGAATTGTCGTCTTTGAGGTAAGTATGTTTCCTAACCTTGTGGGGGGAACTACCTCTTAGGATTGAGTCTTCTATGTTGATTGTAGCCGTGTACGCGAGGTGATGAGTGTGTACTCGGGCTTATTTGAAAATAGGCTGGCCTTTTAGGATTCTTAGGTCCTTATATTCCCTGTGTACGAAGTTGTATTTGTTATATCTGAGGTCCGATTGCTAGTTGATCTCTTTCTGCTTAAATTAGAAATTACTTGCTTATTTTTCCTTTATTGCTTATTTGATCTTAATGGACTTAACTGAAGACTTTAAATTTTCTACCGTCGTGCTATATATTCCTTCATAAACTGCTTATTTGACTAGAATTAGCATAATCTTGCCCTATAATTGTTTAGCAGTAATTAGAGTATTATATGTTGCTGTCATGCATGCTCGTGGGTCGTATATTATGATTAATATGATCTTTCATTAAGCACTACTTAGGCCTAACTTGATGATTATACATGTTGATGGTATTTTCTTGGCATTTCCTATTGCGGAGCATTGATTCAAGTTGGGATTAATTTCGTGAAGCTAATTAATTAAGCAAGATTGGTTATAGTTGTTTCCCTTGCTGGGATGATATTGTTTCCATTGTTGACTCCCTTGCCGAGACAATATGGTTTCTATTATTGTTCATGCTGTTGATGATATTATTTCCATTGTTGACTCCCTTGCCGGGACGATATGGTTTCTATTATTGTTCATGTTGCTGATGATATTGTTTCCATTGTTGACTCCCTTGCCAGGACATTATGGTTTCTATTATATTTTATGATGTTGATTCCCTTGTCTGAATGCTATCATTTCATTTGTTTGGGTGAGGAAGAATGTAAAGTACGAAGGGTGATGCCGTGCCATTTGTCTATACTCATTATCATGTGAGGAAAGGGTGTAAAGCACGAAGGTTGATATCGTGCCATATTATTGAAATTAAAAGCACGAAGGATGATGCCGTGCCATATTATTGAGAGTAAAAGCACGAAGGTTGATGTCGTGCCATATTATTAAAATTAAAATCACGAAGGGTGATGTCGTTCCATATTATTGAGAGTAAAAGCACGAAGGGTGATGTCGTGCGTGATATTATGATTGAGTGCTAATGCACGAAGGGTGATGTCATGCCATATTATTGTGAGTTCATGGAACGAAGGGTGTTTCCGTGCAGGTGAGGACGAGGGACATGCATTATGATGTGATATTTGTTTCCCCGTGTATACATTGTGCCTTTACTTCGAGCTTCTATTGTTGTCCTTACATATTTGGTGTGACTTATTGTTATTGCCGGTACTTGACTTTTATCTCAATTGTTGTTGCATTGTCCATGTCTTTTACTTGCTTAATTTGCTTAATTTACGTGTCGTATATGTCGATTCCGGAAGGACGAGAGTAAAAGCACGAAGGGTGATGCCATGCACTTGTTCTATCGGAAATTAAGTTCGAAATACATTTATTGGGAAAGTATATTTTAAAAACGCTTATCTTGAATAAATTACATCTAGAGACTTTCCTTCTGTAAAGTATATATACGTATTCGGAGGAGGTACCTTTCAAAAGAAGTTTCCTATTTTGAAATGAATATATTTAAGGTCTTTAATATAAACTGGTAGGTGAAAGGCTGTATTCGAAGGTTTGATTAAATTGTTGGAGTTGTTGGCCAAGGTTAGAGGTGGAGATTATCGCAGTGCTGAGTTATTACTTGTTCTTACTGTATTGTGAGTTTTGGTTTTTGGTTGTGTTCCCGTCCATTTTTATGTGTCATATTATGATATTCCGTCGATTTATTATTATTTTCCTCCCGCATTGCATTGTTATGTAGTTAATTATATTGTGTAATCTTTGTACAGATGTCATATTCCATCATTTTCAATATTTACTCCTGTTTGTTTTATTAGACCAGTGGGCGTCTTGACTAGTCCTCGTCACTACTTCACCGAGGTTATCCTTGATACTTACTGGGCACCGCTGTGGTGTGCTCATACTACACTTCTGCACATTTTTGTGCAGATTCCAGGTTTTGCATAGCCGACCGATCGATAGTTAGCAGCGCAGTTGCTGTTGTGGAGACTCAAGGTAAAACCGCTCCAATATTCATGGGTTTCGGAGTCACCGTCTTATTTTGCTTATACAATGTTGTACTTGTTCCAGAACAATGGTATTTAGGAATTCTAGTGTAAATTCTGTAAATCTTATGACTTGTACTTACCGGGTTTTGGGAAGATGTGTAAGGTGTAGAGACTTATTTCAAAAAAAAAAATACTTAAATGATTCTTGTATTATGATTAATGTTTAATAATGATAGGCGTACCTAGTCCTTAAGACTAGGTGCCGTCACGATACCTAACAGAGGGGAAATTGGGTCGTGACAAGTTGGTATCAGGGCTCTAGGTTCATATGTGCTACGAGTCATAAGCGAGTTTGGTAGAGTCTTGTGGATCAGTACGGAGACGTCTGTACTTATCTTCGAGAGGCTACAGAACTATTAGGACAATTTCACTTCCTTCATTCCCATCGTGCGAGTTCTTTGATATTGAAATTTGAAATTTATCATTCCATTCTCTCACTGATGGTGAGGACTCGAGCTGCGGTTCCTGATGATGTTACCTCGAAACAAATGTCGCAAGGGTCAGAGACAGAGGCCGACGAGGAACACGTGTCGCAGTTAAGATGCCTACCAGAGTAGCCGTTGAGGAGCCGCCAGTAATTCCAGTTGGGGGACACGTACTAGAGGTGCCTGTTACGACCCCGGACGTCAGGAGATCTGGGCGCAGTTTTTGAGTATAATTGGTACATTGACTCAGGCGGGTTTGATTCTAGTGCACCAGCTACTTCACAGATCTTGGGAGGAGTTTAGACTCCCACCGTCTACACTCCAGAGCAACGAGACCATGTTGGTCAGTATCCAGTTGTCATGGCAGCACAACATGTGGTTTCAGTTCAGCCGCGGTTAGGGCAACAACATCGGAGGAAGAACACCTTGGACTTGAGAGGTACAGGAAGTACCACCCTCCTATCTTTCAATGGATTGGTGACAGATGATGCCCAAGGTTTCCTGGAGGAGTATCACTACATTTTTCGTACTTCGGGTATTGTGGAGACGAGCGGGGTTTTTTTTATCACGTCTCAACTCAGAGGAGCAATTTGTCAGCGATGGCGGCATATGAGTTGGGGTAGCCCGGCCGAGTCAGCTTCACTTGCATGGATTCAGGTTTCAGAGAGGTTTGGAGGGAGTTTGCACTCCAGTCCCTCTGAGATACTAATGTGCGGAGTTTGAGCATTTGCGTCAGGGCATTATGTCAGTATTAGAGTACACCGTCAGATTCAGTGAGTTGGCCAGTTATGTACCTCACTTGGTTGCTTCAGTTAGGAGGCGAGTCCGTAGATTCATTGAGGGACTAAGGCATGATATTCGGTTCAGCAGGGCTCGAGAGTTAGAGTCGGATGCCTCATTTCAGTAGGTAGTAAGGATCACTCGCCGGTTAGAGAGCATGTGGGATGGGGATCGAGAGGACAGACGAGATCAAGAGAGAGTTCAGGGAGGCAAGGAGGCCTCGTAGATCGGAGAAATCCACTAGTCCTTAATATGGAAGCAGGGTACCCCACAATAGAGGTTTTGTGGGTCAGCCAGTTCAATTTGCCTTACTAGTTGTTCATGGGGTTTCAGGTACTCATGGGTCTCAAAGTACTCGTATTGTATGGCTTCCAGAACCACGTCGGCATAGAGGTTGTTTTGAGCATGGAGATGTTAGCCACAGGGTGAGAGGTTGTTCTAGGATTCAGGAAGGTGTGTTATAGCAGGGTATTCAGGTGAGTAGAGGGCGCCCAATAGGGGGAGGTCTGACCCATTGATGTGTTTCACATAGTAAACTAGAGGCCGTTGTGCCAGATGTTATCTCCCGGGTATGTTTTGATGTGTTAAAGAGGGGAACCATTTGTATTTCATTATAGTTTTGTTGGTCGGGACGAGTTTCCCTTATTGGTTGCTTTAATGATAAGCGAGTTTCATGATTTGCACTCTATTTTTTTTTCCATGCTTGCTCCAGTTGGGAGATTCTATGAGTGGTAACCCGTGTCTATCGTTGTTTTATTCATCATTGAGAGTGGTGAGACTAGAAGCGAGTCCTTGTTGTTCATCATGGTAGGCTTAATGTGATTTTCCTAAGTATTTTATTTACAAGCTATGATTTGATACTTCATCGAGGTGTGAGTTCAGTGAGCGTTATGATTTTATCAGCCGACATGAGTTAGTGGGGAATTTTAATTGGTATGATATATTTTCGGTATGCGATTTAGAGTTGAGGGCGAGGTCCTCGTGATATTTATGATTCGATATGTTTGGATCGGGCTGAGTACCGCGGTGGAAATTTTATCAGGATGGGATCCTTGTGATTTGTTCATATGCTTTGCTTCTTCCTTGTTATATTGCTTTTGTAAGTCAGTATTGATAGCGATTCGTGCCTATGGGCTTGTTTGACAGTTCCGTTATATGTTTCTATTTTCATATTCAGTCATTTTGTTATGTGCTTCTTTAGTTTAGCTTGCGGGATGTGTGCCCGGTGGTGTTAGTTGTGGCTCGGTGATTTGGGTGTCTAATAATGAGGTCTTAGTCAGTATATGGGGCTTGGAAACAGAGTTCTTTTAGATGTGAGGCTAATTGCCAATGCTGAGTTGATTTCGGGCAGCTATTGTGATCAAAAATGTTATTTTGAGCCCATGTGTGATGTGCTATATTATGTGGTTGTACCTTACGGTTATAGTCATGAGTTAATGCAGCTGGTTGAGGCTAATGCCGGGGGATTTAGAATCGGGTCATATGGAAATGAGTAGAAGGTGAGAAATTGAGGTATAAGGCTTATCGGCGGTAATGGGAAGGCTATATTGCAGTTGTGATTGTGCCATCAGGCTTATGTAGGTTGGGGTGACATGGGATCACTCGTGGGTGTGTGTTGGAAATGTGCAATCAGTGATTGGATGAGTTCGAGGTGAATCTTGGCATGTTCGAGGACGAACGTTTGTTTTAAGAAGGGGAGAATGTAACGACCCGGCCGGTCATTTTGAGAATTTAAACCCCGTTCGGTGGCGTAAGTCATGAACATCTTCACATTGTGTAAATCGACCGGCGTGCGTGGTTGGTTTCAGTTACCGGATAATCCGGAGTAGAAATGGGGGCAAATTTCAATTTTTGGAAGCTTAAGTGATGGAAGTTGACCGGAGGTTTGACTTTAGTGTAAACGGTCTCGGAATGAGTTTTGGTTAATGTCAACAGATTCGTATGATGATTTTGGACTTAGGCGCGCATCTGGAATTGGTTTTGGAGGTCTGTAGAGTAATTTGAGGTAATTTGGCAAAAATTAGAATTTCGACGATTTCGGCCGAAAGGTAAAATTTTGATATCGGGCTTGGAATGGAATTCCTGGAATGGTTGTAGGTCCGTTGTGATATTTTTGACTTGTCTGCAAAATTTCACGTCATTCCGGTTGAATTGATAGGTTTCGGCACGAGTTTTGATATTTGAAGATCCGAAGTTTGATTTTCGGTTTGATTCGTCGTTTTAGTGTCGTTTTATGTGATTTGAAGCCTCTAGCGAGTCCGTTTGAGGTTATATTACTTGTGTGTGTGATTATACGGGGTCCCGGGGGCCTCGGGTGTGTTTCAGATAGGCTTCGGGTCAATTTTCTCCTATTTTTCACTACTGATGTGTGTCAGTTGGTTTTCCTTCTATGCCTTCACACCCTCTCCTCCGCGTTCGGGAAGTGTAATCTGGGAGAGGGTAATATTTTTTCACTGCGTTCGCGTGAATTCAAACGCGATCGCATAATGTCTGCCTTCACCTTCATCGTATTCGCATATATCCCATCGCGTNGGGGGGGGGGGGGGGGGGGGGTAGGTTAATTCTTCTTCGCGTTTGCAATGCTGTATTCGCGTTCGCATAGGCCCCACATTTCCTCTTCCGTGTTCGCGAGATTTCCCTCGCGTTTGCATAGTGCAACTGGGCAGCTTCATTTTCCTTCTTCTTCGTGAACGCATCCTCTTCTCTGTGTTTGCAATGCACAAATGCCTGGACAGAATATAAGTTTTCAAAATCGAGGGTTTCACCATTTTTATCATATTTTGACCTCTAGAGCTCGGTTCTTGGCGATTCTTTGAGGGTTTTTCACTCTAATCGAATGTGTAATGTTATTCAACTAGAATTAAATATATTCCATGAATTAGTCCTTGTTTTTATCATTTAATTTGTGTTTTGAGTTGGGAAAATTGTGGATTTGGAAGAAAATTTCTAAGTTGAAAATTCATGATTTGAGGGACCAAATGATATCGGAATTTGTTAAATTTTGTATGGTTGAACTCGTATTGAAATGAGTAACCGGATTTTGCAAAATTTGTGGAGTTCCGAGGTGGGGGCCCGGGGGTCGACTTTTGGGTCGATTTTTATATTTTTGTAAAGACTGAAACTTTATTATTCGGAATAGTTCCATATATGTTTTATGTGTATTTTGAAGTTGTTTTAGTTGATTTTGAGCCGTCCAAAGGTCTTTTCGCCCAAGAAGTTCATTTTGAGTACCAGGTTGTCGTCTTTGAGGTAAGTATCTTGCCTAACCTTGTGTGGGGGAACTACCTCTTAGGATTGAGTCTTCTATGTTGAATGTAGCCCGTGTACGCGAGGTGACGAGTGCGTACTCGGACTTATTTGCAAATAGGTTGGCCTTTTAGGATTCTTAGGTCCTTATATTCCCTGTGTATGAAGTTGTATTTGTTATATCTGAGTTCTGATTGCTAGTTCATCTTTTTCTGCTTAAATTAGAAGTTACTTGCTTAGTTTTCCTTTGTTGCTTATTTGATCTTAATGGACTTAACTGAACACTTTACCTTTTCTACCTTCGTGCTATATCTTCCTTCATAAACTACCTATTTGACTAGAATTAGCATAATCCCGCCCTATAATTGCTTAGCGGTAATTGGAGTATTATATGTTGGTGTCAAGCATGTCTGTGGGTCGTATATTCTGATTGATATGATCTTTCATTAAGCACTACTCAGGCCTAACTTGATTATTATATATGTTGATGGTATTTTCTTGGCATTTCCTATTGCGGAGCATTGATTCAAGTTGGGATTTATTTCGTGAAGCTAATTAATTAAGCAAGATTGGTTATAGTTGTTTCCATTGCCGGGATGATATTGTTTCCATTCTTGACTCCCTTTCCGGACAATATGGTTTCTATTATTGTTCATGTTGTTGATGATATTGTTTCCATTGTTGACTCCCTTGCCCGGACGATATGGTTTCTATTATTGTTCATGTTGTTGATGATATTGTTTCCATTGTTGACTCCCTTGCCCGGACGATATGGTTTCTATTATTGTTCATGTTGCTGATGATATTGTTTTCATTGTTGACTCCCTTGCTGGGACATTATGGTTTCTATTATTGTTTATGATGTTGATTCCCTTGTCTGAATGCTATCATTTCATTTGTTTGGGTGAGGAAGAATGTAAAGCACGAAGGGTGATGTTGTTCCATTTGTCTATATTCATTATCATGTGAGGAAAGAGTGTAAAGCACGAAGGTTGATGTCATGCCATATTATTGAAATTAAAAGCACGAAGGGTGATGTCGTGCCATATTATTGAGAGTAAAAGCACGAAGGTTGATGTTGTGCCATATTATTGAAATTAAAATCACAAAGGGTTATGCCGTGCCATATTATTGAGAGTAAAAGCACGAAGGGTGATGACATGCGTGATATTTTGATTGAGTGCTAATGCACGACGGGTGATGTCGTGCCATATTATTGTGAGTTCATGGCACGAAGGGTGTTTCTGTGCAGGTGAGGACGAGGGACATGCATTATGATGTGATATTTGTTTCCCCGTGTACACATTGTGCCTTTACTTCGAGCTGCTATTGTTGTACTTACATATTTGGTGTGACTTATTGTTATTGTCCTGTACTTGAATTTTATCTCAATTGTTGTTGCAGTGTCCATGTCTTTTACTTGCTTAATTTGCTTAATTTACCTGTCGTATCTGTCGATTCCTGTGGGAAGGACGAGAGTAAAATCACGAAGGGTGATGCCATGCACTTGTTCTATCGGAAATTAAGTTCGAAATATATTTATTGGGAAAGTATATTTTAAAAATGCTTATCTTGAAGAAATTACATTTGAAGACTTTCCTTATGTAAAGTATATATACGTATTCGGAGGAGGTACCTTTCAAACGAAGTTTCCTATTTTGAAATGAATATATTTAAGGTCTTTAATATAAACTGGTGGGTGAAAGGCTGTATTAGAAGATTTGATTAAATTTTTGGAGTTTTTGGCTAAGGTTAGAGGTGGATATTATCGCAGTGCTGAGTTATTACTTGTTCTTACTGTATTGTGGGTTTCGGTTTTTGGCTGTGTTCCCGTCCATTTTTATGTGTAATATTATGATATTCCATTTTAACCAAAGAATTAGATCCTTTGACTAAAGCTTATTTTTAAGATGAATACGGGTTACTGATATTCAAGGAAATGGATAAAAATGAATAACAGACAATATTGCAGAAAAATAGAAAAGTGAAGTCAATTATATTCGAGAATCAGATGCCTTTACAAGTTGTATTCCCTTCCCTTATATAGGAGGTTCTTATAACGTACGACTCTTGCTATGGTTGCTCATTAATGATTAATTATGACATTAATGAGGCGTTACAAAGGATAACGGTAACTGGGGTACGGTTACATAACGTTCGAGTAATCAATTGTGGGTCTTTGAATCTGCTCGTAGCTTTGTCTAGATTCATTCTGACCGTGCCTCCTCCCTGTTTTGACCAGGTTGAGTTTTCTGAGGCTGATAAGCTCGAGGATTTACTGAATCGTGCCTCTTTATTCCATACCTCTTCAAAAAATCATATCCAGCTGTCGCGTTTTCCTGTGTCCACGTGTTTGGCTGAGTTGTCAAAAGTTGGCTTACGTGTGAAACTCTTTTTTACCAATACAGATAGTCCCCCCACTTACCATATATTTAACGATTCATATTTGGTAAGTGGATATTCATTTATGGCGGGAATATTTTGCCGCCGCTTTTCCTCGAATCATTGTATCCTTCTCTGGACCATAGGTGTCGTTTGTCACTTCCATTTAATGCTCATACCACGTGTCCTTTTCAGATTGGTTCTGCATTTACTCGGCCCCTTTTAGGGCTTTTTGCGGTCTTGCCAGTCCCAAAGTGACATCTTCAATTATGACTTTTCATCATTATTTTTCTTTTTTTCCCATGTTTGATGGTTGTCCTCAAGTATAAATACCTTTCTCTTTTTTTTGCTTCCACGAAACACTTTTCTAACTTTGTCTTTTGTAAAGAGCTTTTCTTCTTGCCTTTGTAAACATGTCTTCTTCAAACCATCCTCAAGGAGTAATTGATATTGAAAGTTTAATGCCATCTTCTGCTCCGACTAGGAGTCGGAGGGGTGGTAGACTTAGAAGTCTAGGATCCACTCCTTCGAGGGGACCCTCTTCTTCTCCGATAGCTCCTTCTCCTACCACTAGATCTCTAGTTTCTCCAAGGTTTAGGGTTTCTCGGTCTTTGGCTAGAGGTAGAGGTGAACGCCTTCGTGAACCTGGAGTCGATGAAATTGTCCCTGCTGAGTTTGCTTTTGCTAGGGATAGTCAAGTTCTTGTATACCAATCTTCTTCTGTTGAAAGTGTTGAAAGATATTCGACCCTTATAACTGAGGGTTAGATTTTCCTTGTTCGTAGGGAGTGCTTTTGGAGGTCTAACTTCCCTGTCTATATTCCGAATAGTAATCAAAGAATAGAGTCTTACAAGATGGGATATTCTTTTGTTTATACGTACCCTTTTACTCTAGGGTTTAGACCCCCCATTGACCCAGTTATAATTGAGTTTTGCCGTTTTTTCAATATCTGCTTAGGACAAGTTGGTCCGCTTGTGTGGCGAGTTGTCGCATGTCTTAGGAGTTTGGCTTCTTTAGCCTCGGTTCCTTTTACTTTCAACCATCTTATTCATCTCTACTCTCCTACCTTATTTCGTGAAGGGGTTTTTACTCTGACTGCTAGAAGAAAAAGAGTGTTGGTAACACCTGGAGATGATAAGAATATGGGTTGGTACCTCCGGTATGTTGCTGTACCCACTATGGGTTTAGTGGGTGAAGAAAATCTTCCCTTCCCTAAGAAGTGGAATCGCGCACGTGAGTATACTTTAGCTCACATTTATTTACTTTTTCTCGTTTTGACTTGAGATGGTTTATTAACATCGTATCTGTTTCTTCTTCTCTCAGCAATCATGAATACTGTTGAGAATGACTCCGGTATTCGTGATTGGGTAGAAAAATTTTTGTCCGTTGCTCCTTCAGAAAAGAGATCTTGGAAGTACCTCACTGGGAGGTATGGTTGGCATGTAAAGACCCGCGGTAAGTGAAGCTTTTTGTTATTGCTTCTTTCCTTACTTGAGTCTCTTCTTTCTTTGTCGTTTAAATTTTTCCCTTTTAATAGGGTTCTCTGCTCGTGGGGTATCTGCTTCATCTATCCCAAAGATGTCTTTGACTCAGGCCCAAGAAATTATTGTTGGTTCACTTCCTCGAAGAGAAAGATTGGTGAGTCTCGTTCCATAGAAGAAGAGGAAGAAGAAGGTGCTTTAGTGCACAGGCCACGGAGAAGGCGGGTGGTTTTAGATGATGAGCTTACAGCCTTAACCTTGCCTTCCGTGTCTGTGATTGAGCCCCCTATCCTTGATGATGTTTCACATTCCCCTATTCATGAGGGTGTTGATCTCGCTCCTGACGATGTCCCTTTGGTTGTTGTCTTTCCTGCTTCTTTGAGAGAAGTTGTCTCGTCTGTTCCTCTGGCTATTTCAACTTCTGCTGTTGCTTTTCCCGTAACTTCCTCAACTCTTCAACTCTCCGTGCATGTTGCTTTGCCTGTGGCTTCTCCAGCTCCTCAAGCCTCAGTGCATGTTGTTGTTTCATCTCTGCCTGCTTCCATGCCTTCCGTTAGGGAAGTAGGGTCTTCCAGCAGAGAGATGCGGCAGGTGGTAATAGAGGTTCCAGCTGAGGGGAATCTTTTCAAGAAAACGGGTGAGCCCGAAGTGTGTCTAAAGCCTTTGATAGGTCCCTCTAAGAAGCAAAGCTAGCCATCCACTGTGCTCTTACATGGGCCAATGAGTTCGTGCATACTTCTTTGAAGGTATGATGCAAGTTATCCTCTTTCATTTTCATATATGAAATTTACCATATCTGACTGGTTTATTTCTTGTAGATTAACCTTATAAGCATGGAGCTTATGAAGAGGATTTCAAACACGGACCAGGAGACAAAAGAGTTGCAGCCCGATGTTGATAATTGGAAAGCACCGTATAATAGCCTAAGGATTGACATGGATGCTTTACAAGATGAAAAGAGTACCTTGAAACGGCAGATGAGACTCATGGCGGAAGAACTGGCAGTAGAGAAGGCTTCTTCCAGTCAGGCTGATAAAGACAAGAGT
>ML319362.1:0-25861 GCA_005239505.1 Nicotiana paniculata | reverse complement strand
TATATATATATATATATATATATATACATATATACATATATATATGCAAGGTGTTGAGTTTAATAAGGAGATTTAAATTGGTATTCTTTCAACAATATGTGTAAGATATGAATGAAGACTTAAAAAAGAGAATAAATCATTTTACAAGAGATGGAGAAATTTTCCGGAGGACATCCATATGGAGAACTGAAGAAGAAAGGTGAAAAAATAAGGAAGAATGATGAAAAATGAGGAAGAAAGATGGATATAACTGAAATAAGGAAAATATTTGTTAAAAAAAATTAATTTGAAAGAGGTTTAGGCTAATTAGCCCTTATTTTCTTTCAGGTGGGCTATTTTGATGATTTTTTTCAACTGTCATGCTCCCAAGCGAGTATTTACACACATTATATCAGGTCAGTGATGGGGAGGTTTTAATATGAAGGGCAATATAGATTAGGAGAGTTTTGAGGACACCGAATAGTTTAAGTAGGAAACTGACAAAAATATAATAATTTAAAAACTCTCTCAATAATGCTTCAACTCCTATATTCTAGATTTAATCAATCTGGTATCCTCTCTCTGTACGTGATTATTATTTATCTAAATAATAAAATATCGAATACATCAGTTTTCTCTTTTGTAACTATTTTTGGAGGTGGTAGTACTAAAGGAGAAGTAGATGAGGAGCTCCTATAATGAAATTAGGACGTCTAAGCCTTGACGAAACATAGTTATCTTAATATTTATGATAGTGGGAGGTAGCAGATGCCCGTTAAAATAATCTAAATGCATGCAAGTTGGTCCGACATTACTATTGCAAAAAAATTCCAATATTGAAGTTTTCTACAAGGCAGTGGTGTAGCCACATACATATTGAAGGGGGGTCAACCAAACATCTTTCATCGAAAAATGATAATGTATATATAGAAACTTATATTGTGTATATTAAATTTCCTTCGTGAAACTTGTGGCTTCTATTATAAAGAAACTGAAACACTTTAAGTTGGGATTCTTGTTTAAAACTTATAAGGAGTATGATTTATGAATATGAATGTGGACTCATTATGCAAACGATATATTAGGATAGTATGAATTATTTAACTTCGTACTCTCCCAAATTTGGCTTCCCGGAGACTCAAAGATCGTATAGCGAACACCTACCAAACTCAAAAGGGACAAGGGGTATGAAAAGAAAAAAGGAAATAAGAATATTAAGTATGTTAAGATGGGATGTGGAAAAGAGCTGATAGGGAAATAAAAATCTTTATTTTAGAAAAAGGAAATACGAATATTAAGTATGTTACGATGGGATGTGGAAAAGAGACAGGGAAAAAAGTTCAACAAAATAAAAGAATAAATGCTTTCTACACTCATAAATTGACATCTTTTTTAGTAGTAGAAAAACCATATTATTTCCGAAACAGTATATAAAAGATCCTTTGTCTTTTTTGTTGAAGCACTAAGAATTAGCAATAATAGAATCTAGTACTATATATTATTTAAAATAACCAACGTGATTATAAACAATGATTTAATTGATTAGCTAGATCAGGCGAAATTATTTAAATGCAGTAACGATGCTGAGAACTTTCATACTAAGACGAGAAGAAAAGGAACATAAATATATGTTCTGTTCATTACCAGGAGAACTACTAATACCTAGCAATTAGCCGTCAGAGGTTGTCCTGATTTCTTACCATATTTAGTTTTCCTATTTCTTGAAGGAAAGGACAACATATTTATCACAATTAGATTTTTCTTCTTGTCGAAAGAAATTATAATTCTTCCATATTTGGCTAGTCCCTTTTCTTGTAGGAAAATATTTGGACTTCTATAAATTGAGGATCCTTCCTTCTCATTCAGTAGCATCTACAATGTAGCCATATGGAGTTTGAGAGTAGTGTTTAGGGGGAGAACTTTATGAGACAAGTGTAAGTGTGTCACTTGTGTTTGCCTCTTCGTGAGGTTGTTATCTCAATATTTTGTACTCTCTTTTTATATAGTGGATTGCTCATCTCCGTCGTGGACGTAGGTCAGTTGACCGAACCACGTTAAATATTTGTGTCTCTTTTAGTATATTTCTCGTTTGTTATCTGATTTGTCGTTCAATTATTGCGTTGCTAGTTCCCGCATGACACCTGATTTTTTTCGATCCTAACATTAGCATAAAGTAACTTACCAATAACAGAAAAACAAAAGTATTGCTACGTAATGTACTGTTTTAAATATTCCAGTGGAATAAAATTAAATGGAGTAAAGAGAGGGAAATGCATGACAACTTTCTATGTACCGCGCGCTATAAGTTAGAACCACACCCCCTCTCACCTTTGATTCCTTCTATATGCATTGACATATTTAGGTTTAAGATTTGAAGTTTGTGAGTTTTTATAGCGATTTAATTTAATATTATAATAATAATTGGGTTTACTGTTAATAAAAATTTGAAGTTCATGTATACATATATCACAATATCTTTCCAACGTATTGATTTTAAAATCTTGAATACGACTTTGTTTATTGTTCATCTATCTTTATAGTTCAACGAGTCTAAATCGATCAAGAATAATATTGTATTCGATGAATGTTGCCATATTGTTATGGCATCTTTTTATAGGTCTTTTATGGATTTAAAGAAATTCTATATATTGTTCTCTTTCTGCGACCTCTTGTTAGTACACCTGGTGAATTAATGAATTCGCAGTATTACTGTGCCGCCGAATCTTATATGATAGAGGGTACGAATTTGATAGAAATATATATATATATATTTTACAAGTTTTACATTTATTATATCTTAATACGAATTGAGAACAATGGGTGTACCTAGGTCGACTACTGCAATATATGGTGCCCTAAATATGTGTACCTCTACGTTCAGTGTCTCGGTGTAAATTATATTTGGCTCTAATAATCCTCTCAAAAACTAGAAGGGACGCATAATTCATGCAGTGGTCAGACTATTACACTAATTATAAATACTCCTTAATTAACAAAGGGTGTTCAAGATTTAATATATTATGTATAAGAGTAACTTTGATTGATACGGTTAATATAATTTTGTACAAACATAGTATAGTTTCGAGCAAAAGATATTTAACTGACCACCCTTCAATCTATGTGGTTCCGCCACAGCTAATTAACCAGAAAAAGAAAGAAAGAAAGAAAGAAGACGAAAAAGGAATTGGTTCTTGGAATAGCATTATCCTGCCTACTTATCATTATTCTTTTCCTTGGCGCTTAATTATCGCACTTAAGCAGAAATTGTTAAAGATATTATGAGTTCGTAGTTGGGAGATGCCTCTCTTTTAGTTTTTTTTTTTTTTTTGTTAACATTTATTGTTTTCCTTGGCGCTTAATTATTTCACTTAAGTAAATAGTTTTAAAAATATTTAAGCTAATTTGACTAGCTTTTAAACCAATCCAAACACCCTTTTAGTTTCTTTCCGTTTGATTTTTTATTCGTTGTCAAATACTTGCTTTGAATCCTGAGTAAATTGAATTCGCATCACATAAAATATATTATAAGGAGAAGTTTTCTCGAGCTAAAACTTGAGATCTCTGATTCAACGTGGAGAGATGCTATTCATCCCCACAACTTTGGTGGTGCCTCTCTTTTAGTTACCACCGTTCTGAATGGCATATGGAATAAAGGTCACTCTGCAAGAATTTGAAACCGCGTACAATACAAATATACCAAAGAAAAAGAGAAATAGTGACAGAATTATGCAATTTTACCCTATAACTATAGAGATTCAATTTCACTGAAGATCTATTCATTTCTCATTTTGCCTATTAAAATTATGTGGCTATTTCATTCGGAAACTTAAATTGCGAGAGCAATAATATTTATATATATTTATTTTCGCCTTAAGCCCTTAACACATGATCTACACATTAAAAAAGAGAAATAAGGGGACAAGAATCATTTAGATGTAGAAACGGCATTTTCTATTTGGGGGTCAGTTTTTTTTTTTCGCATTTCCAAAGTGAATCATTTACAACTGTTAAACAACAACTAATACTAATTTGTTAAATCTGGACAAATTAAGAAGCTAGTGCCAACAGAATATCTTGCATTTAAGTTTAAACTTATCCCCACCCAAAGCTTGAAGATGAATTTCCTCAGTAGATAGAATAATTATCTAAAATAATAGTAGTACTATTAATGGATTCTTCTTTCTGAGTAGAGTTGACATTCAAAATTATCATTATAATACCCCCCCCCCCCCAATTCCCCCCAAAAGGTGGGCAGAAAAGATCTAAGTTGTTTTTTCACTTGAAAAGATTGTCGACAACCTTTCTCAGAATGTCCAAGGATATGAATATAAAATATTCCACATCCCAATAATGTTTTTCAAGTTTTATGTCACTGGTTTAATCATTACCCGATACATGTATTGATAGAAAGTAGGGAAATACTTTAATAGATATTAGATAATAATGTAGGTTTGCACAAACTGACACAAACATTATTAATATTATATACGGGTAAAATCGGACTCATGGTACATTTCGGTCTCCGACAAGATAAGCTCAACTCGAAATATGAGAACGTGGGAACAAAGTCGAGGGGTTAGTCCTATCGAGACAGAATTCGGGCCATGACACCCTACCTCGAGAATTTCGAGGCCGCGGTTAGGAATAAGTCTTAGCTTTAAACGGCTTCGAAGAACACTGTCGGAAAACCAAGCTCGACCAACAGAAGGCCGTAATATCCGTGATCGGCCGGATATTACGGCGGGAATCTCGGCACGTACCGATGAAGGATCGAAAATTAGTAAATAAAGAGATTTTTTACCTTTTATAAAGTTGTACCTAAAGTATGACTCCCCTACTATATAAAGGGGGTGTGATAATTCATCAAGGACATTGTAACACTCATTCCAAAGCAATATATTATTATTTTTTCTGTTCTTAGCTTTTTCGCTTTCGCTCATCAGTGCTGACCATTACGAGCCCGGATCGAGGGAAAATATCTCACTAAGACTTGAATTATCTTTCTACCTTTATTTATTTAATTTATCTTTATTTACTACTTTGTATCATGTAAATTCACGTATCCTTAAAACCACTTACAAATTCAATTGTTATCCGATTTTGAGGAAAAACAGTTTGGCGCCTACCATGAGGCTAAGGATAATAGTGACTATTTGATACAAATTTCTATAACACACACCATTTTACACTTGTTCTTTGAAGTGTCTTTGATTTCAGGCCAAAGCTCAAAATGTCAAACTCCCAGTCAGCCCCTCTAAATGTTGACGCTGAGTCCGGTCATCACTGCGAGAATAACAATATAGTATCTAGTGGTGAGGTACCACCTGTTGACCCCATCAAAATCCCGATCGCAGACCCTATTGATTCTAACTCGCATGTGGCCATCAATGCAAATCTGCCTACCGACCCCGAGAATAGTGTCNAAAAAAAAAAAAAGGGGGGGGGGGGGGGGGGGGGGAGGGGACGAGATCAATTTATGGGTAATATTCAAAATGTTGCAGGCTCAATAGGCACTGATAGCGTAGCTACAGAACCAAAGCCGCAAGCCGAGCAGAGTTGAGCCTGATCCATCCCGAGAAGTCACTTTCAGAGATGAACCGGTCGCATGAAGGCCGAATGAAAATGAATCGGGTACAAATCCCGAGATCATAAAGATTCTCGAGGAGCTAACAAAACGGATAGAATCAGGAGAGAAGAAAATCGAAGCCAATGACAAAAAGGTGGAAACCTACAATTCCAGGGTCAACCAGATCCCAGGAGCAGCGCCGATATTGAAAGGCCTAGATTCCAAGAAGTTTGTTCAAAAACGTTTTCCTCCGAGCACGGCTCCAAAGCCGATCCCTAAGAAGTTTCGCATGCCCGAGATTCCTAAGTACAACAGAATGACCGACCCTAACGAGCATGTGACCTCCTATACGTGTGCCATCAAAGGGAACGACTTGGAGGATGATGAGATCGAATCTGTCCTGCTGAAGAAGTTCGGGGAAACTTTGTCAAAGGGAGATATGATATGTTATCACAACCTACTTCCAAATTCTATTGACTCGTCTGCTATGCTTGCATATTCTTTCGTAAAAGCACACGCTGGGGATATCAAGGTCGAGCCTAGGAAGTCAGACCTTTTCAAAGTAAAACAGAAGGATAATAAGATGCTCAGAGAATTCGTATCCCAGTTTCAAATGGAACGGATGGACCTGCCCTCGGTCGCTGATGATTGGGCCGTTCAGGATTTCACTCAAGGACTCAATATTCGAAGCTCATTGGCTCCGCATCAATTGAAACAAAAATTTGTAGAATATCCGGCTATTACTCGGGCCGATGTCCATAACCCGTATCAATCGAAGATCACGGTCGAAGATGATTAGCTTGGGGTCCCTTCGGGGACCGTGTATCCCATCAGAACCGTCAATATAGTCAAGAGAGACATTGATCGTGAACCGAGATCAAACAGGGATTGGTATCTGCCGTATAATGGAGACCGAAGAAGCAACGAGTCTGGGCGAAACTCTGTGAGAAGTGAAAGGAGGAATGATCGAGGTCAAAACAACCGGGGACTGATGAGCAAAACCAGTTTTGACAGGTCCATTGGGCCTATGGAAGCACCGAGATTATCAGAGTACAACTTCAACGTCGCCACTGCTGCCATCGTATCTGCCATCGGATGCATAAACGATACCAAACAGCCTCGACCTCTACAATCCGATCCATCCCAAAGGGATCCTAACCTAATGTGCAAATATCATGGCACTCACGGTCACAAAACAGAGGATTGTCGACAATTAAGAGAGGAAGTAACCCAACTATTTAACAACGGACATCTCCGAGAGTTCCTGAGTGCTGAGCCAAGAATAATTTCAGGAGACATTCTAATAAATAGACTGAGCATGAGGAACCTTAGCACTTCATTAACATGATCATCGATGGGGTTGACATTCCCCAGGGGCCGATGCTGAAATGCACCAAAGTATCCACTATAAGAAAAATCGAACTCGGGATTATATGCCGCAGGGAACCTTATTTTTCAACGACGAGGATGCTGAAGGGATCATGCAGCCCCACAATGATGCACTGGTAATATCTGTACTCATAAATAAATATCGAGTTAAGCATGTATTAATTGATGCAGGTAGCTCAACCAATACCATTAGATTGAGGGTCGTGGAACAACTTGGTCTACGAGATCAAATCGTACATGCAGTCCAAATTCTAAACGGATTTAACATGGCGTGTGAGACCACCAAAGGGGAGATAACATTACTGGTGAACGTCACCGGGACCATTCAATTGAAGGAGATATGAGATACAATGCTTTGTTAGGGAGACCATGGATTCACAACAGAAGGCCAATACCCTCAACACTGCACCAGGTGCTGAAATTTTGAACGCCCGGAGAAATCAAAACAGTTTATGAGGAGCAACCTAGCCGCTAAGGAAATGATTGCAGTCGACGAGGTGATCTCGGTATCCTCACTTTCATCATCGGCTGGTCCGAACCCGATGGCCAAAGACAAGGCCAAATAGCAATTATCAATATCGGCCTCGACAAAACCGGAGAAATAGGGGATAGATGAGGACGATGACTATGGAGTTCCTAGATCTTTCGTAGCCCCGGACGATTCTGATGCTACCAAATCAACGGTCGATGAACTGGAGCAAGTTGTACTAATAGAATATTTTCCTGATCGAAAGGTATACCTAGGCATATAGTTGAATCCCGAGCTTAGGAAAAATTCATTCAATTTATTACAGCTCACATAGATTGTTTCGTGTGGTCCCACCTTCATATGACAGGGATCCCGCTGGAAATAACCACTCACAAGCTAAGCCTGGACCCGAAGTTCCATCCGGTCAAGCAGAAGAGGAGACCCCAATCCGAGGTCAAACATGATTTTAGATGAGGTATCTAAATTCCTTAATATAAGGTCCATTCGGGAGGTTAAGAACCCGAATTGGTTAGCAAACGTAGTGGTAGTCCCTAAAAAAGGGAATAAACTAAGAATGTGTGTAGACTAAAAAGATTTGAATAAGGCATGTACCAAGGACTCCTTCCCTCTTCCCAACATCGATCACATGATCGACCGACCACGAGATCCTCGGTTTTCTCGATGCCTATTCCGAGTATAACCAAATACGAATAAACCTGGGCGGTCAGGAAAAAACTTCCTTCATCACTAAGTACGACACCTACTGCTATAATGTGATATCATTCGGAATAAAAAATATCGGTGCCACTTACCAACGTCCACTTAGAGAGACCATGGATTCGCAACATAAGGTAAATATCCTCAACACTGCACCAGGTGCTGAAATTCCCAATGCCCCGGAGGAATCAAAACAGTTTATGAGGAGCAACCCAGCCGCTAAGGAAATGTTTGCAGCCGACGAGGTGATCTCGATATCCGCACTTTCATTATCGGCTGGTCCGAACCCGATGGCCAAAGACGAGGCCAAATAGCAATTATCGATATCGGCCTCGACGAAACCGGAGAAATAGGGGATAGATGAGGACGATGACTACGGAGTTCCCAGATCTTTCATAGCCACCGACGATTCTGACTCTACCAAATCAATGGTCGATGAACTGGAACAAGTCGTACTAATGGAATATTTTACCGATCGAAAGGTATACCTAGGCATATAGTTGAATCCCGAGCTTAGGAAAAAATTCATTCAATTTCTTACAGCTCACATAGATTGTTTCGAGTGGTCCTACCTTCATATGACAGGGATATTGCTGGAAATAACCACTCACAAGCTAAGCCTGGACCCGGAGTTCCATCCGGTCAAGCAGTATAGGAGACCCCAATCCAAGGTCAAACATTATTTTATCAAGGATGAGATATCTAAACTCCTTAACATAAGGTCCATTCGGGAGGTTAAGTACCCGAATTGGTTAGAAAACGTAGTGGTAGTCCCTAAAAAAGGGAATAAATTAAAATGTGTGTAGACTAAAAAGATTTGAATAAGGCATGTACCAAGGAATCCTTCCCTCTGCCCAACATCGATCGCATGATCGACCGACCACGAGATCCTCGGTTTTCTCGATGCCTATTCCGGGTATAACCAAATACGAATAAACCCGGGTGGTCAGGAAAAAACTTCCTTCATCACTAAGTACGACACCTACTGCTATAATGTGATGTCATTCGGACTAAAAAATACCGGTGCCACTTACCAACGCCTAGTAAATAGGATGTTCGAAGAATAAATAGGAAAATCAATGGAGGTTTACATTGGCAATATGTTGGTTAAGTCCCTGCGAGCAGAGGACCATTTGAAACATTTGCAGGAAAGCTTCAGCATATTGAAGAAATACAATATGAAGCTGAACCCGGAGAAATGTAAATTTGAAGTCGGGTCCAGTAAATTTCTCGGATTCATGGTATCCAACCGGGGAATCGGTAATCAACCACGATAAGATCAAGGCCATCGAAGGTATCATTTTTGTGGATAACATGAAGGCCGTACAATGATTAACCAGACGCATAACTGCCCCGGGGCCATTCATCTTGAGGTCTTCCAATATGAGCCACCGGTTCTTCTCACTGTTGAAGAAGAAGAATAACTTCTCGTGGACCCCGGAGTGCCTACGGGCCTTGGAGGAACTCATGCGGTATCTCTCGAGCCCACCTCTGCTTCATACTAGGAAGACAGACGAGCAGCCATACTTGTACTTAGCAGTATCCGAGATAGCGGTAAGTGGAGTCCTGGCCCGGGAAGAGGAAGGTACACAATTTCCAATCTAATATGTTAGCACGACTCTAGGCGAGGCCGAAACTAGATACCTTCACCTAGAAAAAATGGCGCTCACTTTGCTAAGCGCCTCTAGGAAGCTGAAACCGTATTTTCAATGTCACCCCGTATGTGTTGTAATTACTTACCCATTGAGGAATGTAATGCATAAACTCGAGCTCTCGGGACGGTTGGCCAAATGGGCCGTAGATATCAAGCGGTACGAAATCGAATATCGGCCCCGGACCGCCATTAAATCTCAAATTTTGGTAGACTTTGTGGCCAGTTTTATGCCGACCCTAATACCCGAAGTCGAAAGAGAATTATTATTGAACTCGAGTACTTATTCGGGGATCTAAACCCTTTTTACGGATGGTGCCTCGAACGCAAAAGGGTCGGGACTTGGCGTCGTATTGAAGACACCAACAGGAAATGTAGTTAGACAATCTATTAGGACTATTAAATTGACTAACAATTAGGCGGAATGTGAGGCCATGATTGCAGGTCTCGAACTAGCCAAAAGCTTGGGGGCGACAGTGATCGAAGCTAAGTGCGACTCCCTCCATGTGGTGAACAAAGTTAATGGGACGTTTGAGGTCAGAGAGGAACGAATGCAAAGATACCTGAATAATTTGCTGGTAACATTACATCGGTTCAAGGAATGGACTCTACAACACATACCTCGGGGTCAAAATATTGAGGCTGTTGGTACCCAACTTTTTCCATATATATTTCAAAAATACATACATACTTTCAAAATAGTGCATGAACATCAACTAGTATTTTTCCATAATTTTATGTAATTTTAAAGGATTTTTAATTAATTTATTCCAATATTTTATTATCTAAATAATTACTAATTGCGTCACAAATGTTTTTATAATAATTTTTATCATTTATATTTATATTAAGATTTAATCATTTTATCCATAATTATATTTACATCTTTAGGTTATAATTGCAATAACTTTGCAATAATAGCCCGTGCATGCATAATTACTTTATTTACACGAAAAAATGAATTTTTATATTTTTATAATATTAAGTAATTATTTTAAATCATTTTTCATATACAAATAGAATTTTTATCATTTATGAATTATTTTTTTATAAATTATTTTATTAATTTAAGTGGGTATTTAAAACATAGCCCTTTTAATTAAATTTCGGACCTCCTAGCCCAATACTAACTAGCCCAACTACCCATACCCATACCCGTCTGATTAACCCGCCCCACCTAAATATCCAATCCTGGCTGTTGATCGCAGAAGATTAACGACCCTAAACCTTCAACCCCTTTTTAATATACCAAACCTCAAAACCCTATTTCATTTCCCCCCAAACCTGCCATCACCTGATCCTCTCCTATCTTCTCTCTCACCCCTCAAACCCTAGCCCTCCGTCACACATTCGCTCTTAATTCATGGGATTTTCCTTCGATTCCATACCTTATTTGGCTTCATCTTTTTACTGGTTATACGATTTTTATGTGAATCTCAAGTGACTCGAACCAAATCTGGTTCAAAGTCTCTCATATCTCGGCTATTTCGTTTATGTTCACTCCGATACCTGTGAGTACGAATCTTTTCGTATTTTTAGGGTTTCAAATCTCTGGTTCAAACCAGATTTGGTTCATTTCTGTTTATTTTTTTATGAACCTGGCTATTTTCTGGATAAATCTGTTTAGATCCGAAATGATTTGGTATTTGTTTTGGTATTTACTCTTTAAAATTTTGATATTTCTGTTTCTTATAGCTTTATTATTTTTGTGACCGATTTTTACCCTAAAACTAGGGTTCCAACAGATGTTTTTGCAAAAAATGTTTTAACGTTTAAATGTTTCATCTCTGGTTTGCTTATTTATTGTTTGACTGATTTTTACTTGATTTAATTATTTTCGTCTATATGTCTTTGTATTTTTGCCTAATTTCTAGGGTTTTCGACTATTTGATTATGTTTCTTTAATGTTTCTATCTATCTGTCTTTAACCATGGCCGTCAATTGCTGACTAATTTTACTTACCCCAAAATTAGGATTTTGAAATCAGTCTTTCCTTTTTGTGTAGTACTGGTATTTCCTTATTTTTTGTTCAATTTACCTATTCTTGCGTTATTTGGTCCGACATTTGGTTGTTAATTTATCCTAATTTCCTTAACCTAAGTAATGCTGGCCTGATTTATGCTATTGATTGAAACCAACTTTAAACTAATCATGTTAATTGATTCCAATCTTTATTTGTCTATGATTGAATTATTACCTAATTTGTCTGCCTCATTGAGTACTATTTAAACCCCTTCTCCCTCTTCCCTTAGACAAACTCGAACTCTCATTTTTTTTACTCACTAAAAATTTAAGCTCTCTTTGTTCTCTCTTGTTCTGATTTCTGTACTAAGTGGTTATTGTTTGGCCGGCTGAAAGCCAAGGCCAAATTACTCTGGACTTAACTGCTATTGCATATTTACTTGCTCTCTTCTCAACTGGTATGCCCTAACCTTTGCAATTCATTCTCTATGCTTTGTTTTACTAGTCTGTTTCAATTACTAGCATGATTCTGTCCTTTATATGACATATGATTTCATTTGGTAATATCGTTAACTTATGAATAGGTTATTTCAAATAGCACGAATACTCTCATAAGTTAATGTAAGGTTTAGTTTGTTTCATTAACCTGTTCTGAACTTTACAAGGTACTATAAGCATGTAATCAAATATGTTTGTTGCCTAACTCATCTGCTCTGTTTGTCTATTTCATGTACCTGGCTAACTTAGTTGTTCTGCCTAATGGTTTCTGTGATTAAACAATGATTGTTATAAGTCCAATATGTTTTTGTCTCTGTGTTCAAGCCATGTCTGCTTTAATATTTAACCTAATCACATGCCAATATGCTTGAACTACATGCTGAACATGAACTTTGTTTGTTTCTTGGTGCATTTTTGTTTGCAATTCTGTATTCTGAATTTGCTTGCTTCTGAAGTTGAACTATTTTTTAAAACCTGCCCCCTTAACCTTTATGCACTGGTTTTCAAACTCCTACTCTTAGTCATTTAGGTTCTCACCACCCCAGTGTGAGCACTGCCTAGGGTCCTTGAGACTCCTTTGAACTCTGACACATTGGGGACCTTGTTTTCCAATCTCTTGAACTATCTTCTGAATGTGGTTCTAGTGTGAGCATTTCCCTGGGTCCCCTGAGGCCCTTGGGAACTTTGACACACTAGAAGCCTGATTTTAATGTACTATGGATGGATCACTACTATGCTCCCAAGCTGTTATATTTGCAGGCCTGGTTTCCGGGTTTAGATTGGGCCTACGAAGGCTCCCTATAGTATAATTGTTACTATTATGTAATTCCTTCAGGGGTCGTTTGGTTGGAATACGATTTATACCGGTATAAGTTATGCTGGTATAAGTTATATTGGGATAAGTTATGCTGGGATTAGTTATGCTGAGATTGTTGTTTATTCATTGTTTGGTATGTTGTATTAAGAATAAAAATTGCATAATTTCTAAGAAGAAGGTATAAATTATATCGGTGCTAATTACCCCACCTTCTATAAGGTATAAGTTATCCCTGTGTTAAAATTAACACCAGGATAACTTATACCTGGTTTGCTAACCAAACAGGGTATTAAGGTGGTATTAAAATTTTTATACCACCCTTATACCTTCTTATACCTCATACCAAACGATCCCTCAATAGTCTGGGCTGTAATAATCTGGGGGTCTTCTTATTTTCTTTACCAGGGTAGAAATCCTTCCTATAGGATTTAACTATGCTAATTGAGCTATGTGAGTAATATACTGTGTTTAGAAATCTTGCCTATAGGACTTGCCTGATCATTTGGATTCTATATTTACGCTTTCATACTAGAGATCCTGCTTATAGGACTTTTCGTTTAATTCTACATTAGACATCCTGTTCATAGGATCTATACATATTTTCAACAAAACGTGCATTATTGACCATGTTTATAGGATCCTGTTTGTTTGAAATAATAATCTTTTCCTGGCAGTCTGCTTAATTTTTGCCCACATATGGTTAATAGATACCATACCTATAGGAATAAAAAATCAGTTTCAAACCTAGAAATCATGCCTATAAGATTTAAACCAATAGATATCATGCCTATAGGATGAAATCAATTTTTAAACTAATAGATATCATGCCTATAGGGGTTTAAATCAATTCAGCAATTAGAAAGCATGTCTATAACATTTAAAAGGAATAAAAAACCTGTCTTTATGAGTTAAAATAAGTTTTACACTTAGAAACCATGTTTATAGGTCTGTAATTTGTAACCTCGTAGAAATCATGCCTATAGGATTCTGTTAATCAATTATGGCCATCACCTAGGCAATCTATAGGACTCATTAATGATTCTGGGCTTAAAATATTGACATATTACCTGCTTGGAATGCCCGGATTTGCACTGAATAAAATCAGTAGGCAAACAAATAGGTTACAATGCCCGCCTTAATAAAACTGTCTTTATATTCTGTTTCTGCTCATATAGATATCCTACCTATAGGATCCTAAAATTAACGAAGTTTGCTGATTCAATTGCGTGCTTTTGTTGTTTATGTGTGGAGTTCAACGTGAGCCCTTATTTGTTTATTTGAAAGTCCTATTTGTATTTTGTTTATCACCTGGATTTCTCATTTTAAGTAACATAGATTGGTCTAGAACCATCCTAAATAGAGGTCCTAACACCTCAAGGGCCATATGTAAGGGACGGGTAGTGCACGCATAAGGAACGAGCTAGAAGCTATTAGAACGCGTTAGATAACAACTAAAAGATAGTAATCGGGTAGTAAGGAGATGATAGCCCATGCGCTAATGCTATGAGCAACACCTCAACTTGGGGAAGTTACAAAGTATTGCATGGAATGATCCTATAGGCTAAAAAACCTAGGGCCCCTTTAATCCTATTTAAAGTAACTTGTATTGTCCAAATTGTTTTCCTTTCCTTTTAGAGTAATTCTATTAATTTACGTTCGGCTGGGACCCACCATTGTGGACCTCGAGGGGTGCCTAACACCTTCCCCTCGAGGTAACTTGAGCCCTTACCCGATCTCTGGTGATGTAAACTGGTTTATGAGTTAATTTCTCTAGGTGCCCTAACGCGCCTTAATCCGTTAGGTGGCGACTCTTCCAATACCTTATCGAATCCCAAAAGAAGGAGTGGTTCCAGAAATGTCGAAACCCGATTTCACAATAAAAAGGGGGGCGCGACAGCATGGCGACTCTGTTGGGGATATTTCTAGGCTCTTACAATAACGAACCTAATTTTGTGAATTAGTCTTTAAACATGTCTTTATTATTTCGTTAATACTTGCATACCCCTTCCCCTTCCCACTTTATGTGTATTTATTTGCCTATCTTCAGTTATTTACGATTTCTCTTTCTTTTTTTATTACTCTTTACTATGGAACTGACTTGTCTCCTTGTTTTATTTCTTAAATGCCTTTATAATTATTAAATACCGAATTTATCATTTTTTCGTCGTGCAAATACATGACACCATGTTATTTTCTGTCGCATAAATCATGCTCAACATCACATTCCACTCGTGCATAATTAATACCATAGCAACGCTTGATGAGTTTTTCTGCTCTTCTTATATCACCTATTTGAATTTGGAAAGGCTTATTTGCGGTAAAACTAGTCGATCAGCGGTGCAGTCGATGGTTCCGTGCCTTTCCCCCTTAAGTTGTCTGCTTGAGGGTACCGGTATAGACTTTTATAGAAACCTTACTCTGATTATAACTGTATATGCATCATGGTCAAACCTAGCATGGGTTAATATTTTGTCCACATAATAACCCTTTAAGAAAAGCCTTGTCCAAAGTTTACCGGGGTTTCCATAATTCCAACGGACGCAACCACGATCTACGCATTAATTTGGAGAAATAAGTGCCAATATGCTAATCATTAATGTATAAATAGTCGAATCTGGAGGGGGAAAGGGTCTAACTCTATTTGTTTTGCAGAAAATGAGGCACGAAATCCCCAGGTTCGGCATGGTCCGTGACATACCACCATTGTTGCTAGATTGGTGGGAGGACCTTCTGTCAAGTGATAAAAACCACGTGAAAAGAGTCCTCTGAAACCTACCTTCCTTACTAGATATCCAACCAAACAACATGTTGATCGAAGCTGCTACCATGTTCTGGGACGGAGAAAGGGCCGTGTTTCATTTTGGCAACATAGAAATAACCCCTCTTTTGGAGGAATAAGGGGATTCGCTGGACTAACTTGGGACAATCCCGATTTATTGGTACCGGAAAATCGCACTCCCATAGGATTTATGAAAATGATGGGTTTGAAAAAGAATGACAACTTGGTGCGTCTAAAGAAGTCCTATGTACCCTTTGACTTCCTTTATGAACGATACAGTCACAGCAAATCCTACCGTATCTTCCATGATGAGTTATCCATCACTTCCTTGGGTTGGATTCATCGCAGGGTTTTCGTGTTTATCATCTGCTTCTTGGGTATGATAGTGTTTTCAAGCAAAATGACAGAATTTACAGTAGACTGGCCGTTGTAACCAAAACTTTAACGGGGGGAATCAAGGGACACACCTATACTATTATCCCTATGATTGTAGCAAACATATATCGGGCCTTGGATCGCTGCCAGAAGGGGTTCAAACACTTCGAGGGTTTTAATATGCTACTACAAATTTGGTTTCTAGAACATTTCCATAGAGGTCAATACCGCCAAGAGTTTCCGCGAAGGACGTGGAACGATCACATAGACTTTCATCACCCCAAGAGAATGACCTTTATCCCAGATAGGTTTTCTCAACCGGAGAATGCTACAGAATGGGTGCAATTTTTTGACAACTTGACTGAGGACCAGGTTCATTGGATGTTCGAATGGTTCCCCACCAATGAGTTCATCATCCGATCTTGGATGCTCTGCACTTGGTGTTGATCGGGTTAAGAGGTATACACCCCTAGGTTCCTATCAGGGTCATAAGACAAGCTGGTAAAAAACAGATTATACCACGAGTCTCCAAAATGAGTCACTACAGGGCGGATTTCCAAGATGATGACATCCCATATAAATGTGAAGCTCAACATATGTGGCACTTGAAGATTATTGTGGAAAGGGAAACCATCGAGACGGATCGATATCACGCAGGGCATGTGTACTCTTACCCATCATGGTTGGAGGACTGCATAGCAGGAATAGTCGAGCCAGGGGTCGTTCGAGGGAACAGAGTCATAGATGAGGCTGCCGAAGCACAGGTGAAGTATAACAAACTGCGCAAAGGGTTCGCGAGTCCGAGGCTGAGCATTAAGAATAACACAATACTGATGTGGAAGTAATCAATGAATGGAGGGAAATGACTACTAGATCGAATGAAAGGCTAGAATATCTGGAGCAGGGTCTGATGGAGTTGGAAGGGAAGATGAGGAAAAGAGTCATAGACTGCCAAAATGCTGAAGGTATCGAAGGAGGACATCTCGCCAGGGCATAACTGCTGCTGGACATGCGCGACCTAGGGAACCTGATCGATGGAGCCAAGAGAACCAGGCCTGGAGAAGGTCCTTCTGGGACCAAGTACATTAGGCTTTTTTTTTGCTTTTCAAATGTAATAAGTCCAAATACCATTAGTGACTTACCTTATTGTCGTTTTAGATTCGTCTTATTTACTGTGTTAATGAAATGAGGCAATTATTGGCATTAAAATTCTCCAAATCTACTTGTCAATAGGCCTACCTCGGGCACAACGAGGCTCCCAAATTAGGACGTAAATTTACATTCCTGCAATATGTGTTTAAATACTGCAAATATTTCAAAACCCTCACTAACTTGGTTACCTTTTATTTTTATTTCTTTTTGATTATTCCCATCCCCTTAGGTTGGTTCACGTATACTGACATCATCAGCATATCACACCAGATCTAGAGGCCCTCCACTTCCTCCTCCTCCAAGTGCATCAAAAGGCAAAGGGAAAGCTAAGATGAATAATATGAGTGGCGACAACACCGCACATGCTAAGAATGCGGAAACTTCTGATGGTCGGAGACTCCGACACCAAATGACTTGGTTTTGCGGCTTGTAAAGAAAATACTTGAACTACAGGGTGAGTTTGAGCAGGTCCGTAATTTTGCAAACCTCTCCCTCACACTAAACGTCCCAGATATCAACCATCCAAATACCCAAAATCGGGAACCTCCTCAGAATACACCCAACCAACGCCCGCAGAATTCTCCCGCACCTCACCAATATACAACCCCTCCTCTAAATCCTTTACCCATACCTACACCGCCTCAACATCAGCATCTTTCGACTCAATATCCGCAAACCACTCACCACACTCCTCAGAATACCCCACAACCTATCCCCGATCCCATAAATTCAACCAATGATCACCACTATACCCAAACTCCTGGACTTTACCAAAACAACCCCATATACGTGGAAACCTTACCCCACTCTACTCAACCAATATCATATACACCAGAATCCGCCGAGAAGGACCATCTCATGAAGAACATGGCAGAAGAGCTCAAGAAAATCACAAGCCGAGTTCAGGGTGTTGAAGGAGGCAAAGGAATCGAAGGTCTGAATTACGAGGATTTGTGCATTCAACCAGATGTAGAACTACCGGAGGGTTACAAACCTTCCAAGTTCGAAATGTTTGATGGAACAGGTGGCCCAAAGGTTCATTTGAGAACTTACTGTGACAAGCTCGTAGGGGTTGGAAAGGAGGAAAAGATTCATATGAAGCTATTCATGAGAAGCCTTACTGGAGACGCCCTATATTGGTACATAAGTCAAAATCCCAAGAAATGGGCTAATTGGGTAAGCATGGCGTCAGACTTCACGGATAGGTTCAGATTCAACACAAAAAATGCACAGGATGTCTACTATATCCAGAATCTCAAGAAGAAGCCCACTGAGACTTTCCGCGAGTACGCTACTCGATGGAGGTCAGAAGCAACAAAGGTCAGGCTGGCATTAGATGAAGAGCAAATGAACAAGTTCTGTGTCAGGGCTCAGGATCCACAATATTACTAAAGATTAATAGTAATAGAGAATCACAAGTTCTCCGATATCATCAAGCTCGGTGAAAGGATCGAGGAAGGTATCAAAAGTGGAATGGTGACAAATTTTGAGGCACTGCAAGCCACGAATAAAGCACTACAATCAGGTGGCATATCAAAGAAGGAAGAAGTGAACAGTAATGGTTGCCCAAGGTCCAAAATCTCCATTTATATGCCAAACACCTCCACTCACACACCAACCTTCACCTCCCAGATATCCTCAACCTGCTACTACCTACCACACCTATAATACCCAACCAGCCTATTATCATTCACCTCCAGCTTGTCCAAATTACCAAAAACCCAGGCCCAATTTTGATCGCAAACCACCCAGACAATACATCCCTATTGCTGAAGCCATCGACCAATTGTATGAAAGATTAAAAGCTGTTGGATATGTCACCTATATTCTCGCCGTGGCTATGGAAAACTCGTCATAATAGGTCAAACCAAACAAGACGTGTGCGTACCATTCCGGTATGAAGGGACATACTATTGATGAATGCTTCACCCTAAAAGATAACATGCAAACACTGATTGATACCAAGGTCATACAGGCGAAAGAAACCACAACCAATTTCCGCAACAACCCCCTACCAGATCATAGGGGTGAAGGAGTCAATGTAATAGAAACTGATGAAGGATGGGATCCCGAGGGATCAATCAGACTTATTCGGGAAGGTGATGATCGTAAGAAGCCTACAATCACACTCAATCCTATTATGGTACAGGTACAACCTCCAGTCAAAGTTGAGGTAGCCGCACCGTCTCCCTTTGAAGTAGAAGTGACACCACCTGCAACTACACCTGCTCCGTTTGAGGTAGACGTATCCATACCTTTCAATGTGACGGTGACATCCACACCACCTTTCAGTTCCAATGTTGTACCTTGGGATTATGTTGCCGAAGCTAGAGAAAAGGGAAAGCAAAGACGGAAGAGTCCGGTGCTGCACAAGGAATGACCAGAACAAGAAGAATTTACATACCTGAGCATTTGGGAGAGACCAGCAAGCAAGCTTCTAACAAACAACCCGTCGTTGAAACTGGTCCAGACGACTTTTGGAGGAAAGTACAAGAAAGGGAGTATTCTGTTGTTGATCACCTGAATAAGACTTCCGCCCAGATATCCATCTTGTCGTTGCTGCAAAATTCCGAAGCAAACAGGAATGCTTTGATGAAGGTACTGAATGAAGCATATGTGCCCAACAACATTACTAGCGAAGAAATGGCCAATATGGTGGGACAAGTGTTGGAAAGCCAAATGATCACCTTCCATGAAGACGAATTGCCACCTGAAGAATTAGCCACAACAGGGCACTGCATATCACAGTGCAATATGAAGATAAGTTCATTGCCAGAGTTCTGATAGACGGAGGGTCCAACCTCAACATCTGTCCCCTAACAACTCTGAATAGGTTGGTCAAGGGCCTATTGAAATACGAGTAGGATCTATGAATGTGAAAGCATTCGATGGGTCGCAAAGAGCCACGGTTGGAGAAACCAACCTATGCTTGCAAATGGGTCCTACGTGGTTCGATGTTGAATTCCAGGTACTAGACATATCCTCCTCCTACAATCTGCTACTGGGACGGCCTTGAATACATGCCGCTGGAGCTATCACATCTACTTTGCACCAAACGTTAAAATTTGAATGGAACCATCAAGAAGTGATCATCCATGGAGATGGGAGCAACCCCATTTACACCAGTCAGACTGTTCCAGTGGTAAAAAATAGAAGGAAATTAGGTGGAGAAACCTACCATCGCATCGAACGTGTTAACGCGATTGAGAAGGATAAATGGTGGAGTAGCAAAATAGAGATCATACTGGCATGGACAAGGTATGAACCGAGTAAGGGGATTGGTAAAAAGCTTCAAGGTATCTCCAAACCAGTACAACTGAAGTTCCATAACAACCTTTGGGCTCAGATATCAGTATACCTGACAGGAATATCAGAATTGGTCGCCACCATGGCGTGGTCCATAATATGATCTTGAGAAACCCGTGCCGCACCTGAATCAAACCTTCCAGGAGGCCGATACAATATGGGGATGAGAGGAAGAAGAAGCCTTGGCAGCATTGAGGAATTTGTTCTTGGAAGACGATGATATGGATTGTTGTGTAATAGTTGAGGAGGAGGATGAAGAAGGCCTCACTATCCAAACAGTGGATACGGAAGCATCTCTCAATAATTGGACCACGAAACCATCAAGGGTCCGACGAGTCTCGGGGTAGCAAGGATGATAGCATTGTTTACTTTTGAAAATGATTTCCTCTTTGGCAGTTTGTTTTAAATAATATTTTCAGTGTTCCATTTCAAAAAACATTATTTGAAATCATTTTGTTTAACATTTTAAATGCCTTGATGTTTTATTATTACTATTTTTTCTTTCATATCTTTATCCCTACAACATTACTATTTCTTATCTTGATGAACCAACGACTGTGACATGTAATGAGACAATGCAACAGAAGGACAGTGACTCGGAAGAAATAGAAGATGAGGACGTAATAACTGAGGAAATTGTCAGAAAAGTGGCGAACTATGAGAACAAGACCAATTCCACATGGACGAGACCGAGATAGTCAACTTGGGTGATTCCAAAACCGTCAAGGAAACCCTCATAAGCATCCATTTGTCACCGTCAGAGAAAGAAGAATACACTCGGTTCCCGAAAGAATATGAGGATATCTTTGCATGGTCATACGATGATATGACAGGGTTAAGCACATCCATAGTGGCTCACAAGTTACCTACAAATCCAATGTGTTCGCCAGTGAAGAAAAAACTCAGGAAATTCAAGCTAGACATGAGCCTGAAAATCAAGGAGGAAGTTACTAAGCAGATCAAAGCCAAGGTCCTAAGAGTAGTTGAGTACCCAACTTGGTTTCCCAATATTATACCAGTTCCAAAGAAATATGGAAAAGTCAGAGTTTGTGTTGATTATCGGGATCTAAACAGAGCAAGTCCCAAGGATGATTTACCGCTACCTCTGATCGACGATTGTGCCAAGTTTGAACTTCAGTCCTTTGAAGATTGCTTCGCAGGTTACCATCAGATCTGGATGGACGAAGAAGACGCCGAGAAAACAACCTTCATTACACCGTAGGGAGAATGATGCCATTCGGTCTAAAGAATGCTGGGCAAACCTACATGAGGGCTATGACAACGATCTTCCATGATATGATACATAAAGAAATAGAGGTGTATGTTGACGACGTCATCATCAAATCCAAGAAGGCTAAAAATCACATAGCAGATTTGAGGAAATTCTTTGACCGGCTACGAAAGTACAATCTAAAGTTAAATCCCGCAAAGTGTGCATTCGGAGTTCTTGCCGGAATTTTTTTGGGATTCATCGTCAGTCGCCGAGGAATAGAGTTGGACCCGTCAAAGGTTAAAGCCATCCAGGAATTACCACCACCAAAAATCAAGAAAGATGTGATGAGTTTCTTGGGACGTCTCAACTACATAAGCCATTTCATAGCACAGTCCACAGTAATATGTGAGCCAATTTTCAAAATGCTGAAGAAGGATGCCGCAACCAGTTGGACCGAGGATTGTCAAAAGGCTTTTGACAAAATCAAGGAATACTTGTCCACTCCACCAGTCTTAGTCCCTCCAGAGCATGGTAAACCACTGCTACTCTATATCTCCGTATTAGATGGGGATTTTGGTTGTGTCTTGGGAGAACACAACGAGATAGGAAGGAAAGAACATGCCATATATTATCTGAGTAAGAAGTTCACGTCCTACGAAGCACGATATTTTCTACTGGAATGCACTTGTTGCGCTCTAACCTGGATAGCTCAAAAGCTAAGGCACTACTTCTGTGCCTATACTATATATCTCATATCAAGGATGGATCCCCTGAAGTACATCTTTCAGAAACCCATGCCTACTGGGAAGATGGCCAAGTGGAAAATCTTGCTGAGTGAGTTTGACATTATCTATGTAACTCATAAAGCAGTCAAGGGACAAGCATTAGCAGATCATCTTGCTGAAATCTTGTAGGAGGAGAATACAAACCCCTAAAAACATATTTTTCTGATGAGGAGGTATCATTCGTAGGAGAAGATATTGCTGAAGCCTATGACGATTGGAGGATGTTTTTCGATGGAGCTACAAATTTTAAAAGAGTGGGAATCAGAGCCGTCTTGGTATCAGAAACCGGTCAGCATTATCCGGTGTCTGCAAAACTCAGATTCCCATGCACTAATAACATGGCGGAATATGAAGCCTGCATATTAGGGCTCAACCTGGCTGTTTATATGAATATTCAGGAACTGCTATTAATCGACGATTAGGACCTGCTGGTACATCAAGTACAAGGAGAATGGGCTACCAAGAATTCCAAAATACTGCCCTATCTGCATCATGTACAAGAAATGAAGAAGAGGTTCACAAAGATAGAATTCCGACATGTCCCCAGAATTGAATTCGCAGACGCATTGGCCACCTTGTCATCAATGATACAACATCCAGACAAGTATTTCATCGATCCTATTCCGGTGAGGATCCATAATCAGCCAGCATACTTTGCTCATGTTGAAGAAGAAACGGACGGAAACCCATGGTTCCACGACATCAAAGAATATTTGACAAAAGGAGAATACCCGAAGCGTGCAAACCATACTCAGAAATGCACCCTTCGGAGATTGTCTAATCACTTCTTCCAAAGCGGAGGAACCCTATACAGGAGAACTCCCGATCTGGGACTGTTAAGGTGTGTTGGCGCAGAAGAGGCTTCCAAATTGCTCGAGGAAATACATGCCGGAACCTGCGGCTCACATATGAACGGATTTATCTTGGCCAAGAAGATACTCAAATCCGGATACTTTTGGATGACCATGGAAACAGACTGCATACAGTACGTTCAGAAATGCTACCAATGCCAGATACATGCAGACATGATACGGGTGCCACCAAACAAGCTTAATGCAACAAGCTCACCTTGGCTTTTCGCTGCCTAGGGAATGTATGTCATCGGCCCAATTGAGCCCACCACTTCAAACATGCACCGGTTCATTTTAGTGGCCATCGAATACTTCACCAAATGGGTCGAAGCTGCATCTTACAAATGGTAACCAAGAAAGTCGTCGCAGATTTTGTCAGAGACCGGATTCTTTGTCGATTTGGGGTTCCAGATTCCATTATCACTAACAATGCCGCCAATCTCAACAGTGATCTGATAAAAGTCATGTGTGAAACTTTCATAATCAAGCACAAGAATTCCACAACATACATGCCTTAAATGAATGGAGCCGTAGAGGCCGCCAACAAAAACATCAAGAAGACACTAAGGAAAATGGTAGAGAATCACAAGAAATGGCACGAGAAATTACCATTCTCCTTACTGGGATACCGTACCACAATCCTCACATCAACCGGGGCAAGTACCTGTCTGCTGGTTTATGGTACTGAAGCTGTCATTCCCGCCGAGGTAGAAATTCCTTCTTTAAGAATCATACAAGAAGCCGAACTCAGCGATGCAGAATAGATAAGGAAACACTATGAGCAATTATCCCTCATAGACGACAAGAGAATGAATGCAGTGTGTCATGGCCAGCTCTATCAGAATAGAATGTCCAGGGCTTTCAATAAAATGGTCAAACCAAGACAGTTCACGCCGGGGCAACTGGTACTAAAACAGATCTTTCCACATCAAGATGAGACCAAAAGGGAAATTCTCTCCCAACTGGAAAGGTCCTTACATGGTTCACAGAGTATTGACAGGAGGAGCGCTCATACTCGCAGAGATGGACGGAGAAATTTGGCCAAATCCTATCAATTCAGTTGCATTCAAAAGATACTATGTGTAAACCATTTATGCTTCTTCATATGATGTAAATTGAACTGCACTCGACCTGATTCACGTTTAAGAGGGGATACGTAGGCAGCCCTGTGGGTTCAGTCATAATTCAATAAAATTTCTATTTTTCCCACAACCAGAAATTGGGTTCGAATTTTGAGGAGGCCCTCAAAATTCTATGGTAGCGAAAGTCGCAATGTCTCTAATAATGACACAGTTACTGGTTCATCTAACTAAGTTATAAACTGCATACTACCATGTCTTTGAAAATTATACACGCATGGTTTTGAAAAAGAAACTTTGCTTTAGCCAAATACTACCCTAATAGCTTGAACAGGATCTTCAGACAGAGCGGAGCAAATCGACCAAGAAAAGGCACGAACCAACCTCCCCCCGCAAAAACTCACAAATTTTCTTTGGATGCAGGACTATATCATCATGATAAAGACCATCGCAATGACACAATCACTATGCATGAAACACATTGTCAGCTAAGAATACTTCACTCTTACTCTTATCTTTGCATGAGACTAAGGCCTATCTCAATCCTTGCATGAGGCTAAGCCCTGACTCCCTATTTGCATAAGGCTAAGCACTGCCTTCTCTTTGCTTGAGACTAAGCCCTGTCTCAATCCTTGCATCTCTATTTGCATAAGGCTAAGCATTGCCTTCTCTTTGCGTGGGACTAAGCCCTGTCTCAATCCTTGCATCTCTATTTGCATAAGGCTAAGCACTATCTTCTCTTTGCATGAGACTAAGCCCTGTCTCAATCCTCGCATGAGGCTAAGCCCTGCCTCCCTATTTGCACAAGGCTAAGTACTGCCTTCTCCCCGCATGAGACTAAGCCCTGCCTCCCTATTTGCATAAGGCTAAGATCTGCCTTCTCTTTGCATGGGACTAAGCACTGACCCGCAACTTGCATGAGGCTAAACACTGCCTCCCCACTTGCATAAGGCTAAGCTTTGCCTTCTCTTTGCAGTGGATTAAGCACTGTCCCGAACCTTTCATGAGGCTAAGCCCTGCCTCCCCACTTGCATGAGGCTAAGCCCTGCTGTTATACCCCGTAAGTTTAACAACCTTGATATCGTTATATATTTATTTGATATGGTATTTTGAGTCGAACACTTTCGTAAAAAAAAAATTGGTTTGAAAAGTATGATTTTATACAGTTATTAATATTACTACTTTCGGATATATTTTAAATTGTACACATATATGAGGAAGTTTATGAGATTTTCTTTATTGTAAATATAGAAATTATTTTCTCACAAGAAAA
>ML319361.1:0-10750 GCA_005239505.1 Nicotiana paniculata | reverse complement strand
CAAGTCTTAAATACTAAAGTAAGTTAATTGTAAAATTCATGAAAATTAAAAAATGATACTCCCCGTATAGTAGAAGCAAAAACATTGATATGGCATATGAGATGCCTAGATTTTCATAAGCTCAACCAAATTGATTCAAGGTTGTTTCTCTCATGGAAGGCTTTCATCTCTTATAGAAAATATAAGAAGAATATAACAATTCGTGCTCATAACGTTTTAAGAAACTAAGCTCAAAGCAATAATATAAAACAAGAAAATAGATAAAAGATGTAGAGAGCAAGAGAAGAGAGATTATTATTTCTTCTATGTATTCAAGTATGTACAACATGATGCCCAAACTATTTATAGTATGATATAGGTAATACAAAGGGATGTCATGAACATGATATTAACTATTGAGATCATGGGGGAAGATCATGGAGGAGTTATAGAGGTAAGGGAGTTACAACCATAATAGTAAGAAGTAGTGGGAATAATGGAGAAGAGCAGTGGAAGTAATTATTTAGAAGTTATAGACATCCACTGTACAATATTATATTTCATAACATTGACTACTTTGTGCTATATTTTTTTTCTTTCATTATCATATGTTCCTAGTCAAAGAATAGGTAAGTAAAAGGATAAGCCAATCAGAAATAGAGGAATGACCCAAGGATGACAAACTTTATTGTCTCTGTACGAAGTTACGAACCGAACAACAAACTCCGACAAAACAACCAGACTGCATCTGCGCCACGTGTACAATCACAGATTTTCAAAATCCGATAGGAAGTGTTTGTTGTTTTCGGATTTGGTGAAATTTCCTTTACATTTGAAGTTGGCCAAGTTCACTTTGTGAGAGTTTAATTCAGTGGCACTGGCTCCTAAAGATAGTCTTGTTTTCCCCTGCTAAAAGCTCTCCGTTACTACAATTGCTCTCTTTCATTTGTATTTTCTACACCGTATGAGTTGTCCATTATGTTTTAATTCTTGTTATTCCTCCAATTTTTTGTTCAATTCCCATACTCATCAACCATGGCCTTAACTTCTACTTGGTTTTGTCCCTCCCAATTCTCACTCAAGGTATGACCTTTCTGCTCCAAATTCTGATTTTTTTTCTTTTGGAAATTCTTCATTGTATTGGTTAATTGGTGTTCCTCAAAGCATCTTAGTTGGAACCTCTTCTTATTTGCTCTGATTGAATTTCCATATTTGGGTTTGTTTGTGGTACTTAGTTAGAGACACTGTTTACTTCTAGTACCGACTTACTATTCTGGTTAAATCTGAAGTTGCTTTATTGCGATACGATACTAACAATTAATGAAAATTTCACATTTAAGACTTGAGAGCAGTTAAAATACTAGTGAAGACTTCAGGCAAATAGTATTGAGTAACTAAGCAATCAGAATCAGAGATTACGTGGAATTTTCTATTAATTGGAGATGTTTTTTGGTATTTGGGGGCACCACCAGGGGCGAAGCTAGGTTGGTAATAGACTTGAATACCCTTGCATCGCGCACTGGCAAAGGCACCCTTATCGAATTTCCTGGCTTCGCTACTGGGCACCACACACATGTTTCAGTTGAATTACCATTCCAGCTAGAATTAACTGGTACTTTTGCCAAGGATTGAAATCTTGTTTGGAATTAAAGCCTTTGCGGTTGCCTCTTTTCAGTTCAATCTGTTACTATCTAATTGTAGTACATAGGCTTGGGGTTTAAGTTCAACACATCTTCCATAGTATTAAGCTTTACGTGGTAACGAAAAGAAAGAAATGAGGTTTTCCTACTCACTAATCACTAGCAAGTTTGAAGCTACAATGAAATGCCATTTCTGCCGAATCATTATGCAACTAGAAGTAATTAATCCTTACTACTTATTGTAGACGGATAGCTGGGCACCTGCATTGACATCACATATCCTACGAAATATCAGGAGGAACCAGCCTGCCTCATCTGCACTTAAAACAATAACCCCTGACCTTTTAAGTCAAGAAATTTGGAAAGGGGGAAGTAAGCGTAGCAATGGGTGGAGTTTTCTGGGAGGATCAAGCATAATACTTCAGCCAAACCTCCAAAATCTTCGGCAAAGAAAAAGCTGCAGGGTGTCTGCTATATGTAATATTTTCATCTTATGCTTCTTTGGTCTTATTAGTTATCTTAGTTCTTGATATGTGTTTTGCTACTTTTCTTTTTCTTGGCATAATTCTGGGAAAGCAGCTGTATTCTATCTGAAATCTGGTTATTCATCTTAATTTACAGAATAATGCACTTTGAGTATTTATAACACCTCCCTTCTAACACATATGTTATTTAGGATTAAAATTGGAACATGATATTGTACTTTCAGGAACCTACTTTCACGGTTCAAGAAGCGTGGCAAAGGTGTAATAGCTTTTGGTTTGTAGCTTCTGACTAACAGATTGTTGAGATGAATTGTCATAATCTATGCTCTATTAACGATGTCATAAATGTTGACCTGGGGGTTTCATACATGATGAATGCAAATATCCTCTTTTGACATTATTTATAAAAGTAGGCTGCTGTTATTAATTAGAGGATTTTCTTGCCGAGCTAATATTTAACTTTGAGCTAAACAGCTAAGTTCTTGAGTTTGCTGCGGTATATCGAAGAACAGATTGTTGATAATGCAAACGGAATTCAACATAGCTGCAGGCAATACCTTCCACTTTCTACAAAGTTTCTTTCCTGTGGAGTGGATAAGCAAACTAATTAGTGTGCATATTTGGAATTTACCTCAAAAGACATTGTCACTATATTGTATATGCACTATCAAATTGATCTATTTGAGATTTTGGAAAAATATGTATGCATACAAATTTGGGACAACTGATGTCTTATTTTACAGGGTTGCCTAATTCTCAAATAGCTAGCAGTGTTTTTACGCTGGGGACAGCAGCCGTTCTTCCGTTTTACACCCTCATGGTTGTAGCACCTAAAGCTCAACTCGTAAGTTATCTCAGTTCTATAAAGCAACATTTCATTTTTTCGTCTTAAACTCTGTAGTTATATCATCAGCTTAAAAAACTCTTGGTCCAAGTTCTCTCATTATGTCATGCATGGAAGTAGAACTGTTGGGGCATGGTTTCAGTTGCATTGCTTTAAGTTTTGATTAAATAATTAATGCAGACGAGAAAATTGATGAAAAGCAGCACACTATATGTTGTGCTTGGACTTCTATACGGGTTTCTATTATACCTCTCTTGGACACCAGATACAATTCGGCTGATGTTTGCTAGTAAATACTGGCTTCCACAGGTTTGTTCTTGTGCTCAACAGATGATACTTGTTATCTTGTGCTGATGTTGTGGTTCGGATTTTTGATATTTCATTCTGTTCAGCTGCCTGGTATAGCAAAGATGTTTTCCAGTGAGATGACTTTAGCATCTGCATGGATTCACCTATTGGCTGTAGATCTTTTTGCTGCGAGGTCTCTCTCTCTCTCTCTCTCTCACACACACACACACACGCATCTCATAGTTGTATGCTTTCTGTCTCTTTGGGGATGAGGAAGGGGGTCCCTCTATGAAAAATTGATCACTTTTTCCAAGGCCGAATACTCCAATATAGAACTGCAAAAATTTCATCTTCTTTTTTTTTTCTTCTTGAATTGAGCGAGATGATATGCTTTGTAGATATGATAAATGTGCCCTCAATAAGACCACTTGAATCCCCCTGCCCAGCCAATCCGTGGAGCATAGTTTGAATTTGCTGTAGAAGTCGCTCTTTTCCCAGACTGACCAACTATTCTAATGCTATTTTTTTTTTCTTTCAAACAGGCAGGTATATCATGATGGTTTGCAAAACGGTATTGAAACGCGCCATTCTGTGTCTCTTTGCTTGCTATTTTGCCCCATTGGAATTGTTATTCATCTCCTCACCAAAGCTGTACTAAGTAGTGCAGAGAAAACAGAGCCTAGAACTAACTGACAGATTTACCCATTTTTGCCTGCTTTCGGCTAATGTAACTGAACAAAGTGTAGTTTTCATTCAACTACAAACTAGTGGGAGCTGCATCTTTGATCCACCACTGCTTGAAACAGTTGATATCTACTCACTTTTCAGTGAATTTACATTCTTTTTAGTATCCTTGATTCTTTGTCCTATATGAAAACTCTCATTCAATGACTTGAGGTAAGAACTTCACATCTCATAAAGGTTACCTAACCAAGTATTTCCTTATTGCCTTCCACTAGCTGCTTCAGAAAACCGTGATCCAATGGATACGGAGTCTTTCGTTTCTTGAAACGGTGATTATGAGGGTAGGTTGCGTTAGCCCCAAAACTTTTGGGACCCGAAAATTTTTTAATAGATTTTCTAATATTATTTTGGCTTAGGTACAAAATCTTTATTAAGAAAGATAGAAATACTTATACTTTTTAGAACTCTGAATTAAACTACTCAATTTATATAAATAATATTTTTACATCCAAGATAACATATTGCAAACACATGGCTTGCACTTTATTATTTTGAATTAACACATTGCATTTTACTAACCCTTCATAATATAATGAATGACTAGCGGAGAAAAAAAATTAAATCCATAAAGGAATATCTATTGTTTGTACAAATATTTCGCTAACCCTGTCTGTCAAATAAATCAAATCATAACATAAATTCAATGTACATGCAACATGGCAACCATCAAATGGAATATGCACATCACATTTCTGCTTGTTATATATTCCTGTGGTGCTTTCCACGACTCCAGGCAGGCATTCGATGGTTTGGGCATAACATGGGAAGTATTGAAAGTGTAAATAGTTTCTGGCCAGTTACCATGACACAATAAGGAGTATACCAGAAAACATGTTCTCCTCATTTGCATCGCTTGTCTTAGAGTCAAAAGTATGATTGCTATTTTCACCTGGACAAACAAAAGCATCAATATTCTTGTCAGCAAGATCTGAATTCATTACTGCTTACTTACTGTAGGCTTATAATTCCTAATGAAGCAAAGCAAGTGCTTGACAACACATACTTTTAGATAAAAATACTGTGCTTACAAACACTTTGTTATTTGTCAAGAAATTTTTCTTTAACTTCATTATCTAAGAATCTGGATCACATGAACTCATCCAAAGTCACATTCTTGTGACATCTTCCAGAAAGAGACATAGCAGGCAACAGCTGAACAAAGACAAAAATAAATTAAATAAACAAATTATTTGAGAAATGGTTGCTCACATCAAGTAGGAAGTGGAGACATTTCAGTTTGATCGTCCAAGATGCCATTGGAGCTTGATCCTTGGAAAGAATCTTTCCTAGAACGATCCAAGGACGTAGCTTCATATATGCCTAGAAAATTCAGAACTGAAATCAACTCACTAACCAATAAATGACTGAGTTAAAGTAAATATCATGCAATAACATATATTCGATTCAATGAAAGAAATTTATGACCGATAGTAACTAAAAGCAACAAATAGTATGCGTGTTTGCATCATACCAAATCCCAAGGTGGCAGCACAAATAAGAAACCCGAGTAAAGAGAAGTCCATTTTATATATTATCTCCATGATAATGATGCATCCTCCCGCAACCATTAAGTGCCTTGGAGAAGAGAAAACCATATGCAACCTACAAATTGGCAATAATATAGAATTTCCATATGAGACCGTTGACTTGCAGGTCTAGTGAAGAATCAGAATAGAGAAAGCTAACATTTTTTATGATATGATCTAACATACCCAAAGACATAACAAATACCACAATATATGCCTCTTATTTGAGCTACAATTAAGATGATAAAAGCAATTACCCAGCAGGAAGGGAACTCATTTACTCCACAACAGTCGTTCTTACCTCGCAATGGGCCACGTATAAAAAGTAAAGATGGAAAAGTGAAATGCAAGCAGAAGAGAGGAAACAAATGCATTCAAAGTAAGAAGTCATGAAGCAATGCTGAAAGTTAATTGCCAATAATGGGCGTGTATCCCCACGATAAAAGTTGTGGATAAGATGCGCATAAATTCATACTCCTTGCACAAAGGAGAGTTCGTTAGACAATCAGGCCAAAACATTAAACATTAATCAATAAGGTCAGATGAGTACCAAACAGTATTTGCAATAGCAATCAGTTGAGTATTAGTAAATTAAAAGGATCTCACAAGGATCAGCCAGAGATCACAAAATGTTACCTTTCCTCTGCAATGCTATCAATGTAAAATATCAATATCATCCCAAATAAGATGCTGCTTGAAAAAGCCCAGGCTGAAAACGGCAACTCTACATTGTTTGATCCCTGAATATCTCCATACAAAGAGGGAAAGCAATTTAAAAGAGAAGAAACAGTAGGAGAAGTAGAAGAAGATGATGAAGAAGACAAAAAGAAAAAAGGGAGATAAAAGAATTGGGAAAGGGAAAACCCTTGGAGCAGAGAGGACCAAATGTTGCTAAATTATGTTGAAAACAGTAAAACAGAAGATTCTTAACAACATAGCCATCGAAAGTATCAAAATGTACTCACTATAATCATGTCCCACATGGCGACAGGAAACAAAAAGCACGTCGCAGAAGTAAGGGTTATGGCATGGAGTCGCCTCTTCAGTTGGTTCTGTGCAAAATGAGATGGAAAATATTCAAGGGTAGCTTTTACTTGCTCAGTTAAATACCAGAGGATAGAAAGTTGAATGGATCATATGGTTAAATGGGACTACACAAACCTTAAGTGAGACCCGTCTTGCAATCACCCTCCGAAGTGCTGACAAGATTCCAGCGAGAATGGGAACTACCATTTCCTTCATTCCTACTAGCTGTTCGGTCCGTGCCTCATCATCAGAGGCATTGCTAAATGGTAATTGTTTGTTAAGTTGGCTGCTAAATAAGAGTCTGCTAGGGAGAAACAGGGAGGGAAACTGAAGAACAAAATGGTATGTAGAATGAGTTCACTAGATAGAAGAGTTCAATATAGAAAGGATATGAAATGGAAAATATGTAGCCATCGCCCATCCTTGTGATAAAAAGTAGAAAGATGCCAGCATTGCAAGGAGTCCACCAACCTGATTGATGGGGAAAATAGCAATGAGTTGCCACCCAAGAAAAGAGTAAAGTCGAAAATTTTACAATTGCTTTTCTTTCTAATAAGTAAGAGAATTTTCAACTGCTTAATTCCATTTTCTACCACGAAAATAAACTTATAGTACTAGATCACTAATGAAGAAATTAAATTTCCTAGTGTAAGTCCAGTATGAAAGATACACAATAAATTTGACAGAAACAGATCCACCACAAGCTCATGCTTTCAAGAATCTGAGAATTATGTCGCATGAAAGTATGAGGCTTTTTCCTAATTTCAAAGCAAATAAATAAAACAGTAGTTAATCAAAAGTGTACCTTTTTCCAAACATGGCCCCTCCTGCCATACAGTACTCCAGATAATACTCCTAGAACAGCACCAGAATACTCACCCAATATGGCCCTGATTGGATAAGAATTTTTAATGGCAAGTGGAGGTACTAGATGATTAACAGAAGAAGAAAAAGCAAATTCAAACAGATGACCATAGAAAAACAATGATAATCTTTCATGTATAGACTACCACAAGAGGCCGATATGCCAAAGAATTTGCTTACCAGAATAACCTACCATATGCTTATGCAATGTACACTAATAGGAGTTCGAGATATATTAGTGCCAGAGTTACCGAATAGGAAAAAAAGGGACAATGCAAAAACAAAATTCAAGATAGGAAAAAAGGAACAGTAAAATATCACTCAACCTTGAACTTACCGAACAGGACCACAAGATTTAAGCCCCTTTCCCCACAAGATGAAGTAAAGAGCTGTTATACCACCATTTACAACTGAAGGGACAACCTGTCGGAAGAAAGATTATCAGCAAAAAAGCATAAGTGACAATGAAATGACCTTCCAATACATTTTCGATATTTATTTAAGGAAGAAAATGATAGCTCTACTAGACCTGTGTATTAGAAAGTGCCCTGCCCTTCCAAGGCTTTTGCGCTACTAGAAACCAGATGCACGATGGAAGAAGACAGCAGAACATAAAAAGAACAACTGAAGCCCCTGTCTGAGACAAATAGCGGTACATGGAGTAAACTGACCATATTCTCATAAAGTTCCCAACAATATGGATTATCTGCACCGGGGTTTGCCTGCAATGGGACAAGTCTATCAGTAATAGCTTCTGGGGCAACAGGAGCAGGAGGCCTCACAGTACAGTACGCAAAAGTTCACATATGACTCAAAACTACAGTGATAAATTCATTATCTTAAGCAGGATGATAAATCCATTCTTTCCCACCATTTCCACTTAAAGATCAACAACTGATAGCTTTATTAGTGTTGGAAAACTTGCTTAACTAAAATTTCTGAACTCAATACTAATAGTATAACAGGATTAGCCATAAATGTTCTGACTATTCATAAACTTAGCAGAATTCTTGGGAAGCAACAATTTGCCAAAAATCAACAGTAGAACACGCCAAACAAGGAAAACATACTATCAGCCCAATAAGCCGCTGAAGATATAAAAGGTAAAATAGAAGTTAGAAAATGCCTCTCTCTCTCTCTCTCCCCCTCCTCCCTCCCTCCCTGATCTTTGATAAAACGATAGTGTGTCCATTATGAAAATAAAGGTTGCATCTATACAAACATAATATTGCTGGAAGTCATCCGCTTGGACAATTTTAGTACTCCCTAAGACCAAAATTTCATTATTATTAGTCTTGCTAAAGAACTTCTAATATTATTATTATTGCTATTATTCATTTATATCTAACTTATTTTCACTTTTATTTTATTTAGTATGATGATGACATGGGTTGAGCTTAAATGGAGAAGTGAGGATTCATATAGCCGACCCCAACTTGTTTGGGACTAGGCTTTGTTGCTGTTGTTTTTGTTGTAAGACCAAATTTTCAATCTGTTGTTCCAGGATTTTTAACTAATTCTCTGGCATGTTTAGACTCAACCAGCTGATGAAAACAACGGCCCTATATTTGGTATGACATAAAGAAAAAGGTATTCTTGGCAAAAGCATTTTACGGTGCTTAATTGCCAATATTACTTAAAAAGAAAAAAAATTACCAAATAGGAGGGAGAAATATATCTATCCTCTTTAAGTCATTCTCGACTCCACTCTACAGAGTTCACTTATCACCTTCTACTAATACTACATTATACCATCAAACACTGGAAAATTAACTAGGAGATAATTTTCTAAGACTTTAAAAAATGCTACAGTAAACAGGGCCAAATGTTCATGCTTTCAAATCTTGTTTGCCTCTATAAACAAATAAATTAATATGTGAAAAAGAACATTCGAATGATTAACCAGTTAATACAAGGCGTAAATTGGACAATGAATCAGCACATTTCTTGGTAAACCCTCGAAACTCCAAATAGAAATATTCATCCAAAAAGAAAAAAGAAAAAAAATTCCTGCGATATCTTCGAGAAAGTGGGGTCAATTACCCTTGGTCTTAGGAGGAGATAAAATTCACATAGCTTCAACTACTTATCACAGCGATTAATTTAAACGAATGAAGCATAAATTTGTATCAGGATATGCCAAATCAAAGTAAGCAGAATGCAGTGAAATGGAAAACGATCACTTAGTATTAATTCTAGAGAGAAGCTACATAAAGATCAAAATACGATTAACATGCGAGTTTTTCTCAAAGGATATTGATATACCTAATGGTAGCCGGGTGAGATGAACCTCGATTTTCTGGAAGTGGCTTTGGGGACATCATTTTTGCAACAATTATTCTGCTTAAGCTCCAATGAAGCGATTAAATGTAAACTGAATTTAGTGGTAAATGCACACTGAAGAAGAAACTGAATGCGAAACTATGACTTAAACAATGGAGAAGATTCATTTGCCTTGTGGAGGAGTACAAGTCCATGAAAGGCGATGTTGATCTCGGTAGCAAAGGACCTCGGGACTCGGGTCAGGTTCTGGATATTTGGATCAGTAATTGGGCCAACCATTTAAGGGTCCAGATCGGGTGCAAACTTCAGGTTAAGTGCACCACTGGCCATCTTTAGGACTTGTTTAGAACATAACCAGTATTAGAGCCCGTTTGGGCATAATAAAAATTTATAAAATTTGCGCCACTAATAAAGGTGGTGTTTATTTTTTATCCAACATTTCTAATGCTAAGCAAAAATAATCACTACTCTATTAAAATTGATTTGGAAAGACTGTTTTGCCCTTTGTTTACTTCTTATATGTTAAAACTCTTGTTTTATTCAAAAAGAGGGAAAATTGCGAGGCAAACTTTTCATAGCTCTTTACCATCTTTGCATTGNTATTTGATTATGTAAGGATATTTTATGAAAATAGTCATTCGAATTCATAAACTATCTGTGTTTATGAATTTTTAGTTAAATGTGTTCATAAAAGTTAAGGACGAAGGACTTGGATCTCAAAGTTAAGGACTGAAAACTATAAGTTAAGGACTTGAACTTTTAAGTTAAGGATTGAAAATTAACTTAACTTTTGAACTTGAAACTTGAAGTTAAGGACTGCTTGTCCTTAACTTTTTAACTTTAAACATGAAGTTAAGGACCTATTGTCCTTAACTTTTAAACTTGAAACTTAAAGTTAATGACTGCTTGCCATTAACTTTTAAACTTGAAACTTGAAGTTCAGGACCTATAACTTTTAAACTTGAAACTTGAAGTTAAGGATTGCTTGTCCTTAACTTTTGAACTTGGAACTTGAAGTTAAAGACTGCTTGTCCTTAACTTTTAAACTTGAAACTTGAAGTTAAAGACTGC
>ML319360.1:0-57345 GCA_005239505.1 Nicotiana paniculata | reverse complement strand
TGGCGTTAGGGGGGCGTTAGGGCCCAAATGCCAGGCCTGCCCTGGCCTTAGGGGTGCGTTAGATCCCAAACGCCCGGGGTCCCAGGTTCGGTCAAATCCGAGTTTTGACAAGTTTAAGTGTTTTCCGGTTGAAATAAAAGTCTCCTACATGTTTAGGGTTTGTCCTAAACTTATAAATAGACCCCAAACAACACAACTTAAGAGAGATTCGAAGAGGAGAAGGGCATCGGACGGCAAGACATCGATTTGTACAGATTTTCTTCATTACTTTGTAGTTTAATTATGCAAGTTATTTTGGGTTTTATTCTTATGAATTTGTTTAGTAACTTCTTTAACTAGGGTTTTGGTAGAACCCGTTGGAGGATAAACTTATTGTATTATTAATATAGTTCCAATTGGTTGATTAATCTCTATTTGTTCAACTACGTTCTTGTTGTAGTTAATTGAATGACCATCAATTAGCTGTTCCTATTTATTATGTATCTACTTGAGAGAGAGTGCATATTTAGGTAGGTTTGAACAACATCACTCCNAAGCTATATGAAGTATCCGAGAAGTAAGTTCACCGACGGGGGAAACCATAACCTTAGATCTTTATTACAATTGTTTACACCTTAGCGTAGTTAACCTTTAGTTTTAATCTTTAGTTTTAGTAATTTAAATAAACTCATGTGACAGTTGAGTATTCTAACAGCTTGCTTGATACGTAAATTTCCTGTGGGATCGACTCTGGGCGTAATACCTCGGATTATATTTGCAACGCCCGCTTAGTCTTCTACAAGACATAGTTGAGCGTGATCAATGGTTATTTATGAAATTCTAAAAGGGTGTTTGTAAGAAAGTGAGCCTAGAATTTACCTTAGATTCTGAGGTTTCTAAAGAAAAGATTATTTGTTGAAAATCCCTTATGGCGATAGTTCTTGAAGTTCTGATTTTCCCTTTGGAAGATGAAGTTGAGATTTGATTTCCCTTCTTGAAATAGAGCTGTAGTTTTGTTATGTTCTGGGTTTTAAAATATTTTAAGGAAAAGAAAGGTAAGAGAAAACATAGTAATGTTATGAACAGATTACAATCAACGAAATGAGGGTCTACTACTAACTAATTCCCCCTTTTAATCCCACGTTGTTAAGGCTTGCCTAAGTTTATATGAAATTAAAGCATAAAGAATTGCATGTGATCTAATATATGAGTGTTATATACATGAGAGATAAAACAACCGCAAAGACATAACAAATGCAACCAACATCAAACTAAATTAGCGAAAGCAGTAAACTGAATTAACGAGACAGTAAACAATGATAAAGGAGTAGAGGGAAAGAGGACTGGACTCTGGTGATTTGGCCTCAAGAAGGTACGCCCAACAGAAATGGGATGCGAATCCAGCTGATTTTGGATTCCTCGACGAAATGCAACAAGGCTGGAATTGGGTCTGAGCTCATCGGGGACTCAGCGGCCCAAGCAGATTCGCATGTCCAAAAAGGGAAGAAAGTCATTAGATATATATATTCAATATATTCAGCATACTCTAATAACATATCACATTCTGATGCACATGACAGGTACACAAACATATACTTGAAACATGAATATGATTAATATTGTGGGAAAATTATATATCAATGTGGTGGCTTTACTTAGAAAACAGTTCACATTGGAAACCTTTTATTATCATTAAACATTAAACCCTTAAAGAACTTAATGTGTCAATGAATTATGAGCTAAGTAGGGAGCCCCACTCGAGGTCGATGCTCCCTTTGGATCCCCTGACACTTGAAAGTTCCCATGGGACTCAAGGCCCAAGGCAATGCTTGTGTCGGGGAGGGTAACCTAGCCTAGAGTCGAACTCCGCTCCCAAAGACCCTTAAACACTAACGACATGTTTTCTTTACGGGTTTAAATGCCAATGAGGCCATTCCAATGTAAATTAAATACTAAAGTATTACTTATCACAAAATATACTTTTTCTCTTAATAAAATAACACAAGAGAACACAGATTACCTTTGACAATAATAAAGAATACAGATCAAGTAAACAGAACACATATAGATGAAAACAGAAGTTTCATATCATATTGTCGCATAAGTAAGTCATTTAAGAACAACATACTCAAAGAGAAAATGGGCATGCAGAACTCATATAGACATCAACAAGAGATGCGGACACCCATGCCTTTGGCAAACTAACTGTGAACTACTTAGTTTGTTATGAATGCATGCAGGGATTGGTAACACTACTTAACACCTTAAAGATCATCAATATATATTCAGTCAAATATTCATGGTTAACCATTGTTATAGAGGGGTTATCAAGGATATCAGGAATAGGATTAAACGGTCAACATGACTAAAAATTCATAAATTCAAACATGGGATTCCTAAGGATTCAACAAGATCATGCTTCTAACAGTAGAAGGTCATCATGTTCAGATAGTATCAACAAAGGACGACATAAGTCTTGAGAGTCAGGTTCAGCTTCAAATTAGCAATAAGGAGAAGGACTGAGCATAATTTAAGACAAAACATGGTGTTACAAAGTTAAGCAGGGATACTTGTAACATTCATTCAACTGTACACAGTGAGTTAGTGACCTCATATAAACAGGGGAACTTTGCACATTGCAGAACCAGATAAAACATGTCAATAAATAAAGAAAATGGAAGCATTATATCAAACAAGTTCAACTCAAACATAAGTCCGGCTTAGTATGTAAGTATGAAGTAATCATGCTTCAGCTTCTAAAAGTGCCACTTGATTATAACAAAATGCCTAAGTCCTACTTTCATGGAAGATAAGTTAATGATAGATGCATGCAAGCTTTACAAAATCAATAGTGGCTCAAAGAGATTAAGGACAGGGATGTACTGCACAAGAAAGTTTTGAATTACAAATGTATCTGACGATCCCAACTAATCATGGGACAACCAAGCTTAGTTACACATCAATTATCAGATGATAGGATTATGACTTGTTCTATGAAGAGGAAGATAGCCTAACCTTATTAGAATATATATATTAAAGGTTCATGAAAAGAAGACAATCTAGCTTAAACAAGATAGCTTCATACAAATGCTTCCAACAGTATGATCATGAGAAGGTCATGGTGATACTGATAGCCCAGAAATTACCCTTAGAGTTAGCGGTTACAGATATAGAGAAGGAGAGCATCTAAACACTTAGATTTTTTTCACCTTAGTAAAGTGATATGGACTTATGAACTTTCAGGTTTATCTAAGTTAGGATTATCAAATAATGAACTTGACCATCAGACAAATAAGATGCATGGAACAATATGTAGTGGTGAAAATCGCAACAGAATCATCAGTGAAGGAAAAAACATGAAGTTTAGGTAAGCACGATTGGTTTAAAAAACAGCCTAACAAACACATGCAAAGAAGAAAGCATTTAGACACTTTAAGTTCAAGCTCAAGGTTAAAAGACAGGGGATATAAGCTTAAACAATTTCAGATTGCATCTTAGTTATAATTATCAGGTAGTAAACTCAACTTCAAAGCTCACAAAACTACAGAGATGAGCTTACTGCAAGTAAATGAAAACTATAAAGTTTATGTTGAACATAAACGTATAATCACTTAGGCGTGGAGACTGTTGGAAAACTCAGAACAAAAATCAAAAGCTATCAATTATGATTTAATCAACAATCAAGTGAAAAATCATACGGAACAAGCTAATCACAAGAAGTCGTTAAACTAACAAAGCATAATTATTAACATGTCAAACACGTATAGAGTAATTGAAATCTATAGAATGTATTTCGGCATACTTATATCATTAAGTGAAACGAATAAAAGAAAAAAGTTAAAGAGGTGCTGACCTTTTTGAGAGCAGTAGACAAGACGAACTCTTTTCAGTTGCTCAAAATCCTAGAACCCTCGAGTTTAGACCAGCAATAGAACTCAACAAAATAAAAGGAAAGCGGTAAGAAACCTAAGGCTTGTAACCCTAAATTTCTCAGTGTTTTTGTGTTCTTCTCTTAGATAATAGGATAGTGATTTTTCTTGTTAGGTTGGTAGTTGGTGTATGTTGTTAAGAGCATTTAAGACTGTTATTTATAGAAGCCATCGAGCCATTGGAGTTGCAGAGATTCAAATCAGATCGTGGAAGGTGACTCATGGTAATAATGATAACAAACCAAATAAAATCAAAATACAGAGGGGAAACCCAATATTGAGTTTACCTAAGTGAAGAAAAATGATCGATGAAATACAAAGGACCACTGGTCAGAACCCTAATACCCAGAGATCATTGCATTTGACCTCTGGTTGTTGAATACCAACGTTGAAGCCAGCTAATGTCCCGGACTTACTTTGATTTAAGGAGACGAAGGAGGAAATCTGGTGAGTTCAACTTTCACTCTATTGGTCTGACCTTCTCGGTTAGGACATTAAAATCGAGTGGTGAAAAAGGAAACAATGCAGAGGTCTAAGATACAAGAGCAAATCGAACAGCCATGCATGACACAGATTTAAAAGAACAATGGCAATTTGAAGTTTCATCTTTTAGGGTAGGGTTCGGATTTGGGGGCTTACGTCTCTGATTATGAGAGAGGACAATTCATTGGGACTCGCGGCTAGGGAAGGAAAAAGAGATGAATCTCTGATGAACTCGTGACCTTGACGAATTTGTGCAAGATCTGGTGATGATTTACTTGTAAGGTTAAGAGAAAAGAGAGAGTAGGGGGAAAGAGAGGAGGTTGGGCAACAGGGAAATGATTAAGGTTTGGGGGGTGAGACCAACTGGTTTCTAAGTTAAAACGATGTTAGGAGACCTAGGCTGTTGGATCTGATGATCAACGACCCTGATAATTTGATCAATTCGAATTTTGTACGGGAATTTTTAGTTGTCGTTGGATTAAAAGATTTGGACAATTGAGATTAGGTCTTTGGGGACGAGTATTTGAATTAAAAGGAGAATTAGGAATAAATGTGAGCCATTGATCAGATGGCAACATCTCAGATGAGGTAGTGTTTGTTCTGTGAGCTGATAGTGAGGGTGATGTGGCACAGTCCGATTGGTTTAGTAGGTGTGGCTTGGATTGCCAATGGGAACGAGGGGAGTGTTTGGGCTAGGTTTATTTTGGACTGGGCTTTGTATGTTTGGGCCGAAAATAATTTAAAAGGTAGCCATTTTGCATTTAAGTGAGAATTGCAATTGTAGCCTTTTGGTTGTTATTTATCCCTATTGAAATTAATTTAAATAAACTTAAAAATTCCAATAAAATATGGTAAAATTATAATTATTATATATATTACTAATTACTTTAATTAATTATTAAAAATACTTCATTAGGACATTAGTTTAAATTATTGAAATAGTAAACTAATTAACTATTTTAAGAAGTAATTTACGAAATCGATTATAGAACTTACGTAAAGGAATTATTCTTTACAAATCCTAATATAATAAATATATTTATAATTACTTAATACTTAATGTTAAACGATTAATTCGAAGATAATACTAAATTAATTTCAAAAAATAGGTATTCATTACAAGAAAATACTTTGAAAACATTTATTGCAAATTATTAAGTATAAATAAATTAATTTTAAAAGGGAAGGTCTTGGCCGTCAACAGCCACGAAGTCGGGCAAAAATTGTGATTTGATCGCAGTCCTGGGCTAGTAGTCAATGTCGAAATCACTAACTTCGACTGTCCATTTAGCCAAACGACTCGATAATCAGGTTTATAAAGGACATTGCTCAAGGGAAAGGTTGTCATAACGGCTATAAGATGACATTGAAATAAGACCTAAGCTTTTGAGAGGTGACTACGAGAGCTAGGGCCAATTTTTCAAGGTGCGGATAATGTGTCTCCACTCCCAATAAAACATTACGAACATAATAAAGAAGAAATTATGTACCTTCTTCCTCGGACCAGAACAACGCTTACCGCATTTCACAACCGCCAGATAGACTAATAGTTGCTCTACTTCCTTCAGTTTTGACAACAAATAAGGACTAGACAGGTACCTTTTTAGGTCTTTCAATGCTTGATGGCATTTCAGAGTCTACACGAAATCATTCTTCTTTTTCAACAGCGAAAAGAAGTGATGGCATTTCTCCAAAGACCTCGAGATAAACTTGCTTAGGGCCGCCAACCTACTGGTCAGCCTCTGTACCTCCTTCACACTCATCCTCTGCATCTACTCGGATCCTCTTTCCATAAGTTACCGATATCTTCGTCTTCTTTGCTGCCGAAAATGTCACCCCATTTACTTCGTCTCCTCCAAAGATCATGTTTATTGTCATGCGAGGTTACCCTATAGCCATTTTTTATGATTATTCAACATCTAGATTTTTCCCATAGTTGTTCTTGGCCCGATTGCCTAAAAATTCTCTGAGGTGACCATTCTTCAACAGTGTTGCCACCTCTTCATGATGGTGTCGACAGTCCCCAGTCTTGTGACCATGTATTCCATGAAATTCACACCATAGATTAGGATCTTTTTGGCTAAGATTCGATCGAATTGGTTTAGCGAATCAAGCCTCATTTATGTTCCTCATAAAGTTCTACCAAGACGATGTTAAAATTATAGTCAGATAATCGAGGATACGTTGAATCCCAGGACCCCGATGCTTCTTTCTCCTACAAAGTTCTGCTACTCTGACCACGATCCATTCTTCTAACGGAACAAAACCTATCTGATGGCTGAAAACCTTTATTTCCTCGCCCCATCGGCCCTTTCTTAAGGCTGAAAACGACCTATGGAAGATCTTCGATCTCCATCAACATCAGATTTAAACCTTTCCTGATTATGATATCGATCGCGTCCTTTGTAATACATTGAGGAACCCAATTTATCATCTTCTATTCCAATCTTTGACTCGTAGCAATTGTAGGTATCCACCCATGTGGTTGCCTGAAATTCTAAAAAGCTTTTCTTCAGTTTCCTAGGGGCATGGAAGCTCAGCAGGTTGAGACCCTTTGTAAATGCATCTGCTACCCACTCATCTAGGACTGATGGCAGCGAAAACCTACAATTCTGAAACAAGATTAAGAATTCTCGCAATAGTTCGGATTCACCTTGGGCTATTATGAATATATTCGCCTTTCTTGCATGGACCTTTCTTGCTCCAGCATGAGCTTTAATAAAGGGATCTGCAATCATTCCAAAGAATCAATATAATGCTTAGGTAAAAGAGAATACCAAGTTAAAGCACCCTTCGTCGGGGTTTCGCCAAATTTCTTCAACAAGACAGATACAATCTCGTGTTGGTCCAAGTCACTTGCCTTCACATCAGTAGTGTAAGCCATGATATGCTCCAGTGGATCCGAAGTCCCATCATACTTCAAAATATCCAACATCTTAAATCTTTTTAGAATCAACTCTGGTGTCGCACTTGCTTTAAACGAAAATTGCGTATACTTTTTGGAATTCAGTGGCGTTCCCGGGATCTGATCCATCCAAGCATGGAATTCTTTAGCATTTTGGTCCATTTGTTCATTCATTGCCCTCATGAATCTCATGAGCTCGATTTTGAAAGGGTTGTTTGCGTTGTTGTCGTTCCCAGATCCACTATCGGTACCTCTTGCCTCGTTAAAATTAAAATCCTCCCTTGGAACGTCGTTATCGATTCTTTAAACTGTTTGATTTGTAGGGATGTTGGGAGGAATCTTAGCTCCTCCATTAGAATTACCGGAAGCAACTGATAGCGTATGCTTCAATTCTGTCCACCTGGTCTGGTCTTGAGAGGTGATCCATAATTTTCCTTTGTTGCTCTCTCACGATTTTGACCATTTCAACAACGTGTTCATCATCTGCATCATCAGCAGTTAGACTCCTCACATGCCGAGGATTTTAACCTTCGCGAACTGGAGTTGTTTCATCTCCTTTATTGCTGGTCTCACTAGTTGAATCATCACGTTGGAACACATCATCACGTTCGTTGTGTGCTCCAACATGATAGGAATTCTTCACATCATTAGTTGTTATATTTGATTGTTTTCGTTTGCTAAGAAAGGAATAAAAAGTTGTTGCTAACAAATGAATGGACCAAACCAATTACACAACTTTCTATGCCCCGCGGTGGGCACTAAATTATTTACCCGTAAAACGGTATAGTTGAATTTGTAATGTAGTTTATAGACACGTGAATTAACTTGATCCAAGAATATAAAATAAACAAGAATGAAATCAAGAACGTAAAATTAACTTAAAGAAGTACAAGCCTAATTGTATATTGAGCTTCTCCGGGAGCAGTAATATGAACAATATTAAGAACAAAAACAAGCAAGAAATTTAGTATGAGAGCAAATTATGGCCTTTGAGTAGATAATTTTTCGTGTCCTACAAAGGATATTTATTCTCACAATTACAGCTCCCCAAATCAAGCTCCTCTTGAATGAGAATAAAACTGTCATTAATGGTTACATAACAGTTGGCTATCAATACATAGATTCTTTATAGTGACTGCTTATTGAATTTTGTTCGATGTCTTATCTTCAACTCTTTGTTATCGGTTCCCATGCTTTCGAGATTTACACAGCATCGATCCCTTGCTTGTATCCGGTGCCAACTACTTGCTGACTCACATCTTACCTGTCTTCAGTTCAACGTGTCATCTCGTCATATGCCCAACTGTCCCTAACCAATTTTATCCGATACAATAGATATTCGTCGAAGTTGTAGATATAGTGGAAAAAAGGTGTTGCGATTATGATAGTCAGCAAAGTCAATTCCTTTCATTTGAAAGAGTACAACAACAACAATGATTAACCCAAAGTAATTCCACCAGTGAGCTTTAGGAGGATAATGTATATGCAGATCTTACACCTACCTTCTGAAAGTGGAGAGGTTGTTTCTGATAGACTCTCGACTCAAGGAATAGTGAAAAGGAAGCATCCAACAATAACAAGAAATAACAAAGACACAACGTGTAATAACAAAGATCTAGAAATAAGAAATACTAGAATAATAATAATACTACTGGTGAGAATGACACAACGTGTAATAACAAAGATCTATGAACAAGAAACTATAAGAATATTACTAGTGTTACTGGTAAGACTAGGAGAAACTCTTGACTACCTATCAACCTTCAACCCTAATTCTCGACCTCCATACTAGTAAGACTAGGAGAAAACCTTGACTACCTATCAACCTTCAACCCTAATTCTCGACCTCCACACCTTCCTATCGATGCATGTCCTCGGTAAGCTAAAACAATATCATGACCTGCCTAATCACCTCTCCCCGATACTTTTTTGGTCTACCTCTATTCTTTCAAACCTGCATGATCAATCTCTCACACCTCCTAATTGGGACATTTATGTCTCTCCTTATTACGTGCCCAAACTATCTGAACCTCGATTCCTGCAATTTGTCTTCCACAGGGGCCACTCACACTTTATCCCTAGTAACTTCATTCCTAATCTTATTTTTCTGGTATGCCTACACATCCATCTCAACATCCTTATTTTTGCTACTTTCGTCTTCTAGACATGGGATTTCTTGATTGGTAAACACTCAGCACCATACAACATAGTCGGTCCAATTACCACTCTATAGAACTTGCCCTTAAGTCTTGGTAGCACATTCTTATCACACAAAATTTCATATGCAAGCCTCCATTTCATCTACTCCACTCCAATACAAAATTCCAGATGCAAGCCTCCATTTCATCTACTCCACTCCAATACGATGTGTAACATCTTTGTCAATCTCCTCGTTGCCTTGGATAACAGACCTAAGATATTTGAAATTATCTCTCTTGGAGATGACTTGGGTATCAAGCTTCACGTCACTTCTAGTTCATGTGTCCCATCACTAAACTTGCACTCCAAGTATTCTATTTTTGTCCTACTCAACTTGAAACCTTTAGAGTCTTGGGTCTCATCAATCAGCATTATGTGATCTGCAAATAACATACACTACGTCATCTCCTCTTATATGTGTCGCGTCAGTACATCCATCGCCAGAGCAAATAAAAATGGGCTAAGAGCTGATCATTGATGTAACCCCATCATCACTGGAAAATATTCTAAGTCTCCTTCTACAATCCTCACCCGAGTTTTGGCACCATCATGCATATTCCCAATCACCCTAGTGTACGCTACTAGAATACCGCTAACCTCCAAACACCTCAATAGAACCTCCCTCGGGACTTTATCTTAGGCTTTTTCTAGGGCAATAAACACCATATGAAAATCCTTCTTCCTCTCCCTATATTGCTCCACCAATCTCATCATAAGATGAATGGCTTTTTTAGTTGACGCCACAATATGAATCCGAATTGGTTCTCAGAAATAGACACACTTCTCCTCACCCTCCTCCCCACCACCCTTTCCTAAACTTTCATAGTGCGACTCAACAGCTTGATATCCTTTACAGACATCACCTTTATTCTTGTACAACGGAACCATCAAACTCTACCTTCATTCATCGGGCATGTTCTTCGTCCTAAAAATGACATTAAACTATCCAGTAAGCCACTATACGCCTGTCCGGACCGCGTCCTTCTAAAATGCCATTGGGATCTCGTCTGGCCAGTCGCTTATGCTCATCTTCCGTATCACCCCCTCAACCTCCTTAACTTTAATACGCCTACCAAACCCAAACTCTCGCTGGCTCTTTGAGTTCTCCAACTCACCAAGTACGATGTTCATATCCTTATCCTCATTCAAGAGTTAATGGAAGTATGTATGCCACCTACAACTAATACATACATCTTCCTCCACTACCTTGCCTACCTCATCTTTGATGCACCTTACTTGGTCCAAGCATCGAGCCTTCCTCTCTCTCTAACCTTGGCTAACATGTACAATGTCTTGTCACCACCTTTGCCTTCAAGTTCCTCATACAATCGTCCAAATGTTACAGTCTTAGCTGCAGTGACTGCTAACTTCACATCTTTCTTAGCCTTCTTATAAAACACCTAATTTGCCCTCTTCTCCTCCTCGACTACGCACTCCACTAGCTTCAAATTTGTTGCTTTATTGGCTTCCACTTTTCCCTGAACCTCTTTATTCCACCATCAGTCCTCTTTGTGGCCTCCCCAGTATCCATCCATGACCCCTAACTCCTCTCTAGCAACTTTCCTAATGCAGTTTGATGTCATATATCCACATACTACTCGCGTTTCAATCACTCTTCCAGGTCCCATAACCATCAGTTTCTCTCCTAACTTATAAGTTTTTTTTCCTTAGTCAAGGCTCCCCACTTGATCTTAGGTTGACCGTATACCGCTCTCTTCTTTCTCTCTCTTAATCTCCAAGTTCATTACTAAGAGCCTAGATTGTGTCGATAGACACTCACTCGGAATAACCTTGCAATCAATGTACTCCTTCAGAGAAGGTAATCAAATCTGAGTCTTGGCCACCATACACCGGAAAGTGATCAAGTGGTCCTCCCTCTTTTGAAAACACGTGTTAGCTATCACTAAACAAAAAAAGCTTTAGCGAACTCCAACAACAAAGTTCCTTCCTCGTTCCTACCCCAAAAATTGAATGTCATACACATCATCATAGCCCCTAGCAATCTCACCAATAAGACCATTAAAATCACTCCAATGAATAACTTCTTGGTAAGCGGAACACTTCACACCACCTCGTCCAAATTCTCGTAGTGCCTTTTGACCTCCTCGTTCAAGCCCGTTTGAGGCGCATATGCACTAATCACGTTTAAAGTGAACCCACCAAAGCACTAGCTTAAGTCATCAGCCTATCGTTCACCCTCCTAGTATCTACCACTAGCTCCTTGAGATCCCTATCAACTAAAATACCTACACCGATCTTGCTCGTAGTACCTCATGAATACCACATTTTAGACCATTAACTTTCGGTGTCTTACTACCCACCCATCTAGTCTCCTAGACAAATGCTATATTGATCTTCCTTTTCAGGAGATCTTTTGGAAGAGTATTGTCATGTATTCTTTATAAATCTACTTCTTTTTTTAATACTGCGATATTAGTCTAACTGCTCTTTGTGTACTGTTTTGAAGTCAATGTGACTTATATGCTTTACACTGTACTTTGAGACGTAGACATCAAAGGTATTTCAGTTTCTTAAAAGAGAAAAACTTCTAATCTTTTAAAATGTCCTATATAAGATAGAACGGGTCAAGCAGACTATACTTGTATATTAAAAGGGAAAAAGTGCGCATTTGAACTCCAAATCAAGATTGGATCCTTGTAGTCCAAATTAACAATAAAAATGAAACAGAGAAATACATATCAATATCAAGCTGGTGATATATATATATATATATATATATATATATGCGCGCGCATGTATGTATGTTTTCAATGTACCCTTTGTTGTGATGATTGATAGATGTACATTTGATTTTGAATAGTTGCAACTGTTATCTAACACAACTGTTTTCGACTAGTTTTATACTGTGTTGCAACTGTTATCTAGCACTAAACTGTTTCGGTGACGCATCAAATATCATAACAGCAACTGTGATCTGGTTTCTAATTCTTCTGAGGGGCTCCAACAGTTTTGCAGTTTAGTTAAAAGTAGAAAAAACTAATTCTCGGACATATCCTTAAAGCTGCCCTCAATTGTAGCTCAGTTGACATGAAACTGAAGTGTTAACTATGTTCAGTGTATGAATTCATAATAGTACATGACATTTGCTAAGATATATTTAGATTTGAAGAGAGTATTTCGTTCACATTTCTTACTGAGCTTTAGACAACCATAAGCTTTATTAGGTCTCAGATTCATCCCATTCTGCTTTTGCCGAAAGAGTTGGGATGGCTTCTCCGAGTATGATGTCTAGCTAGCTTCATATATAAGGTTAATGCAGTTGAGCTTGATAGTACTCCCCTTACCTTTTCCTCAAGATGTCGCCAATCACAAGCTACTAACCTCCTCGAGTGGAACATACACAAGAGTCGAAGACAGTGCACGTTTTCTAGGTATGTATTTGTATACGGGGCACAATGCTCAACAGAAAATATTTACGGGGCTTCACAGTAAACAGGAACTTGCTGTTAGAATTGGGGTTACAGCTCCATCTCTGGTTAGCTCCACTATTCTCTGAGTCCACCTAGACAAGTTTGATCAACAGAAAAATAAATTAGATTTGCAATGTTACTGACAGAATTCAAAATCCATAAAACTAAATGAATGATAGTAAGAGGCTCTTTCTTGTTTTCTTTTCTTCAACAAAGGACAAGGACGTAATGAACACCCAAAAGAACGAGCCCAGGCATAGCTAAGATTTAGGCAATAACTGTACTTCAAATGACATTGGCAAGATTGTCATAAGCATTACTAAAGAGAAAATAAAAGTATTCAGGATAATCCAATGCATTCTCTATTTTCTTTGCTTGTCAAAGACGGGCATAACGAGGATTTTGCGAGTTTCAAGTCCCTTATGCTGCACTTATCTTCAACCTAATGAATGAAATTCAATCAATACAAATATAGTATGAAAGTTCTCAAGGGACTTTAGGTAAGCTATCTTCTTCATTACTTCTGCACTGAAAAGACCTCCAGAAAACAACAGGAGAGGAAACATCAGGAGAAAAGATTGCTGATTTCATTCAACACAGGAGACGGTGGGATTCCACCTCCCTCGCATCCCTACCCTTGTCTTCCCAAAAAGAAAAGAGAATACTGGAATTAAAACGCTTAAAAGACAAAACACTCAAAGAATTAAAGTATTTCTATCCCATCAGAACAACGGAGTCACCAGTCGATAATGAACAATTAGAAGATAACATCAAGAACTAAAAAGTTACAAGTTCCTCTAGATAATGCTGAAAATCAAACCATTGAACTAAGTATTGTATCCAGAATCCAGCAAGAGATACATTTAACAGAAAAATTCACCATTCAGCAATAAGCAACTTCTATTTCTTTAGGTAGAGCTACTCAGTTTTCTTCATCAATTATATAATATCACCAAGTTTAATTTCCACTAGATAATTGTGAGACCATGTTACTTTTGAAATGAAACCTTGAAGCTTTAATATAGAAGCATTTATGAATCTCGCGAGAGATGAATGATTATACTAATAACAATCAATTAAACATGTAGAAAACAGACAGATCCTATCATTTCAGCGGGTTCAAGCCCACTGTTCCTTCGTAAAAGATCTATGAACAAACATAATACAATCATCAAGTCACATTTGCGATGCAACCGAGAGATGCCCGGCCATCTAGGGACTGAGCAAACCCGTAGGTTTGCACCAATAATTTGCTTTATCTGTATGTTTTTACCACAGTTAATAGGAGTTAATAATTATACAAAAAGAGGTTCTATGGTGCATGCTATTTGAAAATGATATTATGTTCACTGATGAATTAAAACAAGCAGAAGACAAAATATACAAAAAACAAGTTTAGACCACATAAATAGAATGAAGGTGAATATTAGATGAGATTGTGGTACCTAGATGATAAGATAATAAGATATTGAGGCTCAATCTTCCAAGAGAATGACATGATAAATAAAGATGTACAACAAAAAATTGAAATAAGGTGGCTGAAAAGGAAGAGTGTTATGCTCTTATGAAAATACTATGCGATAAGAAGATAACTAGCAAAGTGAAGGAAAGATCTACATAAAGATTGTGCAACCACCAATGTCAATATCCACAAGATGAATGACATGGAAATGTAGATTGTTAAGCTGGATCTGCAGTCACGCCAGATTGGATAAGACTAGAAATGACAAAATATGATATATGGCACAAGTAGCACATGGGGAATAAAATGAAAGAAGATTGACTGAAATGGCCTTGGCCATCTCCTGCATAGACCTCTAAATATCCTAGTATGTAAGTGCAACAATAAGCCAATTGAAGGTTATAAAAAGGTACAATAACAGGCTGAAACCACTTAGAGTAAAGTTGTCTTAAAACACGTACAATCTCTTGAAATCAATTCGAGCTTAGGTAAAAAAACAGAAAATAATGGAAGTAAATGATCCATTTAAGTAAAAATAACTAGTTGTTGCGCCTTTGTTGTTGTCGCCGTTTTTGTTGTAGTAGTTGTTGGTGTTGATACAGCTACATTAGACTCAGTATTTGTCAAGAGAGGACTTATACGTCTGTGTACGGATACGTGTGAGATTGAGATAATGCCTAACTTAAAGAACCCCCTAATTTGTTTAACAGACAAATTATTTGGTATTGGAATAACAATAAAGACCTGAAGAAAGTAGAATAGGTATAGAGAATTTGCACTGACAATCTCAACTAATATGCAATAGAGGCATTGAATTTTTCTGGACCAAGTGTAACTTTATTGATAAGATCGAGGTGTTGATTCAGTAAAGGAGACAAACTGAGAAATGAGGACAACGTGAAGTAGACATCAATTTACACTTACGCCAACTCTTGCTCACTCGGGGAATTCTCCAAGCACGCAGATGCCCTTCAGCAACTTCCACCCCCCTCGTTCTCTTTCGCCTTCCCCAACCCCACATTCTGGTCCCTTTATCCAACCCCTGCCATCATTGCCCTCTACCTTCCTTACCTAGAATCCCTCTACCCAGCATCATCCTCTTACCCCTCGATTACACTTTCTGATCTCCTTCTTTGCCCTTCCAAGCTTCCTGCAATCAATCATTCCTTTTTTTTTTTTGCTGCGGGAACTTATAACTTTTGGTATTGCAAGATTTGTAGATAGCAAAATTAATAAGTCAGATATCTTAGACAAACTTAGTATCTCCGTGGAAACGTTAACACTTCTTATAACAACAACAACAACAACAAACCCAGTTTGATCCCAACAGGTGGGGTCTGGGGAGGGTAGTCTGTTCGCAGACCTTACCCCTACCTAATGCAGGTAGAGAGGTCGTTTCCAATAGAATCTCGGCTCGGGAAAGGCAAAAAGAAGAAGAGGAAAGCAAGGAAGGAAGAAAGATGGAAGAGAAAAGAAAAAGGGAGAGATAAAGGATAAATAGTACCAAATAATAGCAACGGGGAATACAATACCTGAAGCGAACAAAACCACAAAACGTAATAAAAATCTAAGAATATGAAGGGACATGCATGCTACTAAGACTATCGGTGAACAACTATAAACTACCTACTAACCTTCTACCTTAATCCTCGACCACCACACCCTCCTATCAAGGGTCATGTCCTCAGTGAGCTGAAACAGCGCCATGTCCTGTCTAATCACCTCTCCCCATTACTTCTTAGGCCTACCTCGACCTCTTCTCAAACTTTCCATGGCCAATCTCTCACACCTCCTGACAAGAGCATCAATGCTTCTTCTCTTAACATGTCCAAACCATCTCAGCCTCGACTCCTGCATCTTGTCCTCCACGGGGTTACTCTCACTCTGTCCCGGATAGCTTCATTCTTAATCTTATCTCTCGTGGTATACTCACACATCCATCTCAACATCCTCATCTCTGCTACTCTCATCCTCTGCACGTGAGAGTTCTTGACTAGCCAACACTCATCCCCATACAGCATAGCCGGTCGAACCACCACTCGATAAAACTTACCCTTAAGTTTTAGCGGCCCATTCCTATCACACAAAACACTGGAAGCGAGCCCCCACTTCATCCATCCCGCTCCAACGTGATGGGCGACATCTTCGTCAATCTCCCCGTTACTCTGGATAATAGACCCGCGATACTTAAAACTCGCTCTCTTGGGGATAACTTGAGCATCAAGCTTAACCTCTATGTCTGCATCATGGGTCCCTTCACTGAATTTGCACTCCAAGTATTTTGTCTTAGTTCTACTCAATTTGAAACCTTTAGACTCCAAGGTCTGTCTCCAAACCTCCAACCTCGCGTTAACTCCGCTACGCGTCTCGTCAATCAACACTATATCATCGGCAAATAACATGCACCAAGGCACCTCCCCTTGGATGTGACGCGACAGTACATCCATCGCCAAGGCAAATAAAAATGGGCTAAGAGCCGATCCCTGGTGCAACCCCATCACCATAGGAAAATGCTCCGAGTCACCATCCACAGTCCTCACCCGAGTCTTAGCATCATCACACATATCCTTAATCACCCTAATGTACGCTACCGGAGCACCGCTAACCTCCAAACACCTCCACAGGACCTCCCTCGTAACTTTATTATGCTTTCTCAAGGTCAATAAACACCATATGCAAATCCTTCTTCCTCTCCCTGTACTGCTCCACTAATCTCCTTACCAAGTGAATCACTTCCGTAGTCGAACGCCCCGGCATGAATCCAAACTGATTCTCGGAAATAGACACGCACCTCCTCACCCTGGCCTCCACCACCCTCTCCCAAACCTTCATAGTGTGACTCAACAACTTGATACCCTATAATTGTTGCAATTTTGGATATCACCCTTGTTCTTGTAAAGCGGAACCATCGTCCTCCACCTCCATGTTGCAATTTAACACTTCTTATAAGCAGCCCAGAATTGCATACTATAGGTAACTCGCGAGCATGCTAAATTTCATTATTTATAAGGTAAATGTTTCATTCTAGCTGAGACGAGCTTGCCCCTTATACACTCAATGTGTGCACATGTACAAATGTTGATATCGTCGAAGAACTTCTAGTATCCATTAGCAAATCATAAACCAATGCAATGATATTTAGTTGTTTTAACAAAAGAACATCTTATACCAAACACATCAACCGTTCATCATCAACTTCAACACTTTTATCCAAACACATAACAACTTATTCATATAATCAGCTTCAAACACTTAAAAGTACTTTTCGGGACTAAATGTTTATAAGCTATTTAACATCAACTAACTCAAACGGGCTCTTTAGCAAATCATAATTTATGATCCTATTAACTCATCAAAAAAGCAGATAAAATGCAAGAAAGAGCAACCAAAGTTAAACCTATTTTAATGGAAAGGAAAACCTACAAGAGGAAAAAAGTATTAGGATTAATTAACTTTCAGACATCTTAAAAAACTCACCTGAGAAAACTAGGCAAGATAGAAGATGTCATCAGTCATGAGAAGAATGTAGTGCAAAATCCTCAAAGGTGCATTTTTGAAGTCCAATTGGGGCAACCTCAATTCTCTAACTCTACAATTCCCATTTTCCTTTTCATATGGCCATATAAAATGAACTCTGTTCAAATCCAGCTTCCTGTACAGATACACAACTGAATCTTTACTGCTCTTGTTAGTCTTAAATAGTGTCCAGCCTACTCCGAGCAAAGTCTTTGTAAACCCATCCATTGAATCAATCCTAACCCCAGTTTTCCTCGAAATTAAGAAAAGGGTGGTAACATCCCAATTATTGTTACTCGAATAAAAACTGATTTCGTCAAATGGGTTGTGATTAGATTTCAAAAAAACCAACTTGAAGAAACCCTTTGAGAGATTAGCAAAGAGACGCAAGTGAGAGAGAGAAGCAGTGGCTAAAGATGGAAAAGGGAGTGGAGCGGCGTCGTTTGATAATAAGAGGGATGAAGAAGAAGAAGAAGAAGAAGAAGAAGAAGAAGAAGAAGAAGAAGAAGAAGAAGTTGTGGAGTGTGGTACTACTGGCCATGAGAAGATAATGTGAGAGAGAGATGGGTTTGGGAAAAGATCCATACCTATGTCTCTAGCTAATGTGGCAAGCCTATATGAATCTTTTACTAATTCCTTTGTTGGAACGAAAAGCATAAAAGGGATCTTGCCTGTAGTGGTAGACATGTTGGTTATGGCTGCTATGTTTTCATGGACAGTTTGATCACAACTCTGATGAAAGGGTAAAGTAGCAAAGCGGCCTGTAGTATTGGCAATGGCATCTCCGGAAACCAATGAACGTACTAGTAGCCTTAATGGAAGCATTCCCCTCTCTCTCTCTCTCTCTCTCTCTCATTCGGAGAAGAGAAATTCTTTAAAGTAGATGGGGTCGACACCAACTTTCTTTTTTGCCTACACCTATTTATTTTATTCTTTTTGGTTGCATTATAGCATGAAACTGTCCGTCAATCTCATTGTTTTGACCCCATGTGAACAAATATTATTTGCTAGAACCATTAATCCCCTATTAAATCAGAATCAGTTTTCCAAAATCTACTAAAACTTTAGCCATAACAATGCCGAATGAATTGGGAACTACTCTGGTAATCATAGAAACAACAAAAAAAAGAAAAAAAACAATTGAGTGTTATCTCACAAGTGGGTCCTCGGGAGGGTAGTGCATATACAGAGACCTTACACTTAGTTTGAGAAGATAGAGAAATTATTTCTAATAGACCATCGACTCAAAAAAGAAGCATAAAGAAGCAACATGCAGTAACGTCAGCAAGATTACAAAAAAATTATAGAGAAAGAAACAATAGATAGTAATAGAAATCTAAAATATAAGAAAATATAAGCCTTAAGGTTCCGGGTACCATATTATTTTATACATAAATGTATTATTATTTATACGGTTCAAATGGGATAAATATTTTGTCGACTTGATCAACTTTGTGCTTCGATTCTAGCTATTCATCTTTTTGATTTATATAGATAAATATATCGAACGAAAACAAATTATGACAACTCAGCGCACATCATAAAATTTTCAGCAGTAATACCAATATCAGCAAATTTCTTCCACATGAAAAGTACAAAAAGACAACTTCTTTCATCTTCTGACAGTTGGAAATATCTTCCAAACAAAATACTACCATAAGCAGTTGGTCACTACAACTAATAAGTAAGACATACATAATTCTTTCATCCTTGAGTAAACAAAAACATACATGTACATCATCCATTTACGATTCTTGCACGATTCAAATCCCAATTTAAGTCGCGATGGCGTCCAACTTCGATGTCAGACAAGCCAATCTTAATTTACTAGTGATTCCTTTTTAATTTATAAACAATTCACCATACTTAAGAGGTTTTTCTTTCAAAACATAAATTCGAAGTAAATTAGTGACTTAAACGACCAAAAGTGAGCAATAAATATAGTAAACACCACCAATAGTTACAACCCAAAAAAATAGAATATCCACTACGTGGGCATGCCAAGAACTGGCGTCATAGATCTACGGACATCTAATGAAAACGGGTATCCAAAAGAAAATACAAGTTTGCCCTACTGTCTGAAGAAAAGTAATACAGACATAGCAAAAGAAAAGAGGAACTCCAAGGTGCTGCCAGAGAGATACGTCAGGGAAAGCAGCTCACCGAGAAGTCCACGCCAAGTATACTTCAGGGACGAGCTCCGGATAAATGCCCAGATGCACCTGCCTCAAAGCTTGTACAATTAAGTATAGAAGCGTGGCATAATTACATAAACAGATATGTACCCAGTGAGTATCCCGTCTAATCTCGAAGAAATAGTGACGAGAAGTAGACGTGATACTTACTAGGGTCAACATTTCTAAATAACAAATTTAATAAGAACTAGGCAGGCATAACAGTCGTAGTAATCACAAAGACATAAAATATCAAATATAGTCGTAATTACCTTTGCATGTCAAATTTCACTAGCATATAATGTACTAAATTCCTTTTTTCCGTGAAACAGTTTATACAATTTCAACAAACTTCTATTAAATTATATAGCACATAATATGCCGAAAGCATACGGCCGAAGCGTCGCGAAAATAAATGTGCACTGCCCAGAGTCGAACGGCTCGAACCACAGATGCATTTATTACCCTGCTCGCGAATCGAACATGCGACGCGGTTGACATAATAATAGGGTTATCCCGCTCACGAATCATACATGCGACGCGGGTGCCGTATACATACACATAATTTTTCAGCATTTAGGGATTTTACAGAGATTGTACGTAAAAACAAGAAATTAAGCAATATGATTTTTGAACATATATTCTTAATACTTTCACACCAAATTTAAGGATACTATGCAACTCAAATACATTTAGTGACACACGTAAGGCACTTAAAAGCATGCTTGTGAGTCCTAGAACTACCCAACATAACATAATAGTAGCTACGCAGGACTCTCGTCACTTTGTGTGTGTGTAGCCCCCGCAAATAGGGACATGCAATTATTTATGATCACCTATGGGGACAATTCCCTCTTACAAGGTTAGAAAGGAGACTCACATCGTGTAGAATCCTACTTTTCGGGTCAAGAAAGCGATTGAACCTCCAAACTCGCCTCTCAAGGACTCGGAACTAGTCAAATATAATATACATGAATCAATCTATGCTCAAAAGTATGAAATTTACCTAATTAAGTAGTTATTTCAACCTACTTTGAAAAATCCCAAAAATACACCCCGGGCCCAGATGCTCGGATTCTGGAAATTCTTGAAGGAAACACTTACCCATACCCTAAGGGTAATTAATATATGATTTTTGTATGATTTCATAGCTAGTTAGTGGGTAATACCCCAAATTCCATAAAGCCCTAGGTTTTTACTCTAACCCTTGATTTTTCACTAATTAGGAGGTTAATCTACCTAGGATTTCATGTATTAAATTAATACTAGAGTAGAAATCACTTACCTTTCAGTAGCTAGGTGGATTGGCCTCTTCCCAAGCTCCCTAAGTCGACAATGGTGGAAGAAAAATGGAGAAAATGAACATTTCCCGTGTTTAAAAGAACACACTATCTTCAGTAGTTCCGCACCTGCGGCTCAAGGACCGCACATGCGGTCTCGCACCTGCGAGTAATAGCTCACGCCTGGGGAAAATGGGACAAGGGACTGGGCTCGCACCTGCGGGCAGGAGTCCACATCTGCGGGGAAGACCCGCACCTGCGAGAACTGGGCAGCCCACCTGGGGGTCGCACCTGCGAGGTTGGGACCGTAGGAGCAGTCTCGCACATACGACTGGGCAACCGCACCTGCGGTCACACCAGATCAGGTGCACCAACAACTACTTCAGTTGGTTTTTGACCTCGTTTGGTGCCCGAGAGGCACCTAGAGCCACCCGAGCCCCCGTCCAAATATACCAACAAGTCCCAAATCATAATACGGACTCGCTCGAGCCTTCGGAATACCCGCAACAACACTACAACTCAAAATCACACCTCAAAACCCCTAGGACCAAACTTAGGAACTTTAAGTTTCTTGAATTCGCTAATAATGCGCCAAACCGACCTCAAAACCCCTATCTTGGAATTCTGTTCGGACCTCGATAACACAAAAACACGTTCCAAACCAAATTTCAAACTTAAGGAAACTCAAATTTTGATATTGGGCGTCGAAACGCCCCCGGGTCATCCAAAACTCATTCCAAACATATGCCCCGAAATCATCATACGAAGCTACCGAAACCGTCGAAACTCGATTTCGAGGTCGTTTGCTCCAGATGTTGACCGAAGTCAAACTTGGACTTAAAGGCTAACCTTAAGGAACCAAGTGCTCCTATACCACTCTAAACATTTCCGAATCCCAAACCACCCGTCCCCGCAAGTCATAAATCACAATAAGCCGCTATGGGAAGTTTCATTTAGGGGAACGGGCTCCGATAATACAAAACAATCGGTCGGGTCGTTACAATTGTCCTCAATGAGTTTCCATATTTTGAAAACGGTCAATGATAGCATCATTACTTACCTTTTCAAATGCTTCACATTCTATGTAACAAACTAAACAATCATTTAAATATTGATCACAAATGTTATTGCGCACTTCATTTTTTATCCGCTTCATGGATGAAAATACTCTCTCCACATTTGCAGTAGCAATAGGTAAAATAAAACTCAACTTCACGAGTAAATAAACAAGTGCATAAGTCTCCACAAGATTTGCTTCAACCAAATTTTTTGCTAAATCTCTAATTCCTTGCAAGTTAGAGAACTTGGGATCATCACCTTGCATATGAATTATGAAGGTATCAAGTTGATAACTCAAATCCCGAAGCTGAAATTTATCAAACTCATTTGGATAACACTTTGACAATGCCATTATTTTATCCTTATCAAAATTAGCAAAGGAATTAATTGGACTCAAGCTAGCCATCTCAAGAAGCAAATCACTACTCACTACATCAAAACGTTCATTAAGCTCTTGAAGTTGCACATCAATCACAGCACAAAAAATTTCAACACGCAAGTGATGTGAGTAACAAACATTAGACTTACGCTTAGACTTTCTGGGAAAGTAAGACTCATCCATCTTCGGAATCAAAATATCATGCCTATCACAAAATGAGGAAACATCATCCAATAGAGATTTCCATCAAGTTTCCCTCATATCTTGCAACCTTTTCTTTGTAATGTCAAGAAACACCACGGCATTAACAATATCTTGATCTTTTTTTTGTAAAATCTTGCTAAATTCATTTGACATGGCCAACACTTTCACCATCAAGTGAAGCACAAAAATAAATTTGAATGTTCTAATCTTACCCAAAAGATACTCTGCTTGATTTCTTTCATGTGAGGTAGAACCTTCATACTCAATCAATTTAAGCACACGAACAATAGAAGAGAAAATAACAATAAAGTTATCCAATGTTTTGAAATGGGATCCCCAGCGAGTATCACCTGCTCTTTGAAGTCCACGTTCTTGATTTAATCCTTGTCCAGTAATAACTTCACCGGACTCAAGTAATTGCTCCAACTTTTCATCTTGATGATGACGAAGCAAGTCTCTGCGCTTGAAAGATCCTCCAACAACATTCAACATATTAGTAACATGATCAAAAAAGTCTTCAATATCTAAATGTTTTTTAGCAATAGCTACAAGTGTTAATTGAAATTGATGAGTGAAACAATGAATGTAATATGCCGATGAGCTATCTTTCATCTTAATTTGTTCTGCTCCTTAGTCTATCCAGTAGATCTCTTCCTCTTCTTAATTTTTGGAGCAGTATCCTCAACGATATTAGCTCACATGATCGTTGAATTTCCACGAGACTTCTTCTCGGCTTTGTTGTCTTCCTCAATCTTGAGACAAATCACAAGATCTTCCAACTTCATTTCTTTGCGCTTGTGCTTAAGATAGTTCTTGCAATCTCTCCACAAAGGAGGCAACTTTTCAATCATTGTATCCACTTGAAATGCTTCATTCACGGCCATACCTTCAGCAATAAGGTCGTGAAAAATAAGTTGAAGCTCCTGAACTTGGGTTCCCACAGTTTTGTTGTCTATCATTTATAATCTAAAAACTTGGAAACCACAAATTTCTTCAAGCATGCATCTTCCGTCTTGTACTTTTTCTCAAGTGCGTCCCATAATTCTTTCGAAGTATTCATCGCATTGTACACATTGTACAAGTCATCCTCTAAAGCTCTTAGGATATAGCCTTTGCAAAGAAAATCTGTCTGCTTCCATGCTTCAACAATCATGAATTTGTCGTTGTCCGGCATGTCCGCAGCAGGCACTGGAGGTTCTTCACTAGTGAATTTCTGCATACCAAGTGTGGTAAGCCAGAAGAACACCCTTTGCTGCCATCCTTTGAAGTTGGCTCCAGAAAATTTCCCCGGTTTTTCTGCCGGTGGAACAACAGTCCCGCTTGACGAGGCTATCGTCGTTGCCGCAATAGTCGCAAAAGAATTTCTGTTATCAATTGCCATTTCTCACTGTCAAGAACAGAAGAGTTCAATCAATGGCAAAACCAGAACAGTAAACAATACTGTAATTAACAATAAACAGTATGTATAATAAATAAAAACCGAAGTTTTTATATACTGTTTCACAGAAAAAGATGAAGTTTTTATGTTCTTCAAATCGTTTTCTGAATTTCAAAACTCTGATGAAGTTTTTATATCTTCAAATCAGAATAATAAAATTCAGAAGGAGTAGAAAATCATACAGGTTTTAATTTCCACAAACAGAATACAGAATATAATAAAAAATAATTTTCTTAAAATTGTTATTAATCTGTATTGCTATAAAATAAATAAAACAGTAAACATACTAAAATATAGAAACAGAAAAAGTTATTAGAACTAGAACGTCAATTCTCTTCTGAAAACAGTATAGGAATAAACCGAGCACACTAAATACACAGTGTGTCCTTAAGAAAATTATTCCCCTCAAGTACCTGAGGTTTTGGAATATATCCTCCCAGGATAGAACGATTTAACTCACCAGCGTATCGGTACCAAAAACTCTGGTGATCGGCGAACCACTCGATGGTCGTAAAACACACGGGAATATTTTGTGCATAAGAAGAATAAGAAGAAGAAGATCAGAAAATTTAGTGAGTAAAAATTCTGGGATTCAAGGCATATTTATAGCCAATTTAGTATTGCTTCTGAAAAGGTTTTGCAACCTTTCAGAACATCCATAGTTGTTGGAACAGGTGTGAATATTGGGGGGAAATTAAAAACGGATTTAAAATAATCCGGGAAAGAAAAACGGGAAAGAAAAACGGACCGGATCGGGTCGCGGGTCATGGGTTCCAGATTGAATTTTTTTTAATTATTAAATTAATTAATTAAATAATTTGAAAGGAATTTTGTCCAAAAATTTAATCAATCAATCGATCTTTGACCGAAGCCGAGTCGAGCGAGCGAGCGACGACGACGGCGCAAGGCTTGCCTTCTTCTCAACTCTTTAAGAGCTAGAAGAAGAGTTTCTCTATATATACACATAGATTTTTTTTCCTTCTTCCAATGAGGGACAAAGTGCACAAATTCATATTTTCACGTCTCTCCATTTCTTTTCTCATCATTTTCCATTCACTCTCTTTAAGCTACACCAAGCTTAAAATTAAGCTACACTAAGCTTAAAGACCAACAATCATCGTACTCTAACTCTATTTTTCGGGAATCTTCTTCATCTTAAAAATGACATTAAACAACTTAGTAAGCCACTCCACGCGAACCTTGCCCCCGTTCTTCCAAAATTTCACTGATATTTCATAAAATGGCCTGGTTGCTCTTCCCATGTTCATCTTACACATAATCCCATCAACCTCTGTAACTTATAAATGCCTACAATAACCAAAATTCCAATGACTCTTGGAGTGTTCCAAATCACCCAGTACAATGTTCATGTCCCCTTTTGTTCAAAAGCTTATAGAAGTATGTCTGCCGCCGCCGTCTAATATGTGCCTCCTCCATCAGAACATTTTTTTCCCTCGTCTTTGATGTGCTTCACTTGGTCCAGGTTACGGATCTTCCGCTTTCTCACCTTAGCGAGCATGTACAACTTATTATCCCCTTTGTTCTCAAGTTCCTCATATAAACGTCCAAACGCTACCGCCTTAGTCATCGTGACTGAGTACATCAGCATCTATACGTTAACATAGTCTGAAGCACTGTCTAAGAAGGTAGAACAGTATAACTAAAATTAAGAGATAGAGGAGGAGGGTTAAGGTCTGCGGACGGCAAGGCAGCTACGTCGATAATCTCCGAACGAGTAAAACTCCAAGATCAGCAACCACCGTGCCCGAAAATACCTGGATCTGCACACAAAGTGCAGGATGTAGCGTGAGTACAACCAACTCAATAAGTAAAAAGTCTAACCTTTGGGATGAAAACAGTGACGAGCTCAACCAACACAGTACAAATATAGAGTTTAACAGTACAGAAAATGTAGATATGCTTCCATATTTAACAGTTAAGCTCAACACAGGTAAAATATGCCAAGTGTGACTGATGTGAGGAATATGACATCTCTATATCTATATGCCAATATGCAAACCGTATGTGATGCAACACAATGAAAACCTCAATTACTCACCCACTCAGAGTAGATTCTCGCTCGTCACACTCAGCATTGTTCGGTGCCTACTGCGGCATGCAGCCCAATCCACATATAGCCATAAGGCATGTCGCGGCGTGCAACCCGATCCACATATAGCTTTAAGGCTTGTTTCGGCATGCAACCCGATCCACATATAGCCATAAGGCATATTGTGGCGTGCAACCATATCCACATATAGCCATAAGGCCTGTTGCAGCGTGCAACCTGATCCATATATAGCCATAAGGCTTGTTGCGGCACGCAACACGATCCAGAAATCTCACTCACAGCACGGCTTTCGGTCCCCAACTCAGTCATCAATCTCTCTAGTCTCTCGGGCTCACCACACTCATGCTAAGCAGCCCAAATCAATAATACTTGATGTGACAGTAAATGATACAAAAAATGAGATATGATATACAATAATGAATGTGACAGAGTACATTGCAAATTAAGCAAATAACTCAACAGCAAAAGAACGACCATTGTGGGTCCCAAAGTACCAACACATAACCTAAACATGATTTCTAACATAAATCACAGCTCAAGTGCTCTAACACATAGAGTACAATAATAACATTCAGATAAGGGGACTACACAGTCCCACGAAATCGACTAAGTCATAATTACTACAATATACACCCACAAGCCCGTCACCCAGCATGTGAGTCACCTCAACACCAATCACATAACATGAAATTCGGGAATTCCTACCCTCAAAACCAAGTTTAGAAGTGTTACTTATCTCAAACAGTGCAAATCTCTACTCCAACAAGCCCTTACCTCGCGAATTGGCCTCCGAACGCCTCGAATCTAGCCACAAACAACTCGATGTGATCAACACAAGCTATTGGAATCAATTCCATATGAAAAAGCTAAGTTCTTAATCAAAAGTTAAAAAGTCAACCCTGGAACACGTTCGGAATCCGACAAAAGTTACAAAATCCGAACACCCAAAATTTAATCACGAGTCCAACCATACCAACATTACTCAAATCCGATCACAACTCGACCTTCAAACCCCCAAATTAAAGCCTTGGAAGTTTCTAAAATTTTCTCCTAATTTTTCAACCTAAATCACTAATTAAATGATGAAATCAATGATATGTTTATTAAATTTAACCAAAACCGAGTTATAATCACTTACCCCAATCACTCCCTTGATCTCCCCAAAAATCGCCTCAATCCGAACTCCCAAATTAAATTGTGAAATTTTACTCTAACCCTCATTTTGAGATTTTATATTCTGCCCAGAAGTCCTCAATCGCGATCGCAAAGCACAAAACTAAGCTCCCCAAAAATTAACTCTACGCGAACATGAATAAGCCCATGTGAACGCGACTCACAGAATCCCAGACCTACGCGATGGATACCCTCTTCATGCGATCGTGAAGAACAAAGCGTGTGCCACAACTTCTACCTCATTTCCTCTTCGTGAATGTGACTTAGCACACACGTTCGTGATTCACTGCCTTCTCTAGATACGCGATCGCAAACACCTTCACGCTACTGCATAGCACTAAATCCCTAGCTGCCCAAATAAGCCTTCGCGATCACGGACCAATCTGCGTGATCGCGTATAAGGAAACCAGATTTGCAACATCGGAAATCTTTTAAGTCCCAATTCCAACACGATAACCATCTGAAATCCACCCGAGGCCCCCGGGACCTCACCCAAACATACCAGCAAGCCCTAAAACATCATATGAACTTAGTCGAGGCATCAAATCACATCAAACAACATCAAAAACACGAATCACACCCAATTCAAACCTAATGAACTTATGAACTTCTAACTTCTACATTCGATGCCGCAAACTATCAAATCAACTCTGATTGACCTCAAATTTTGCACACAAGTCATAAATCATACAACAGACCTATTCCAACTTTTGCAATCAAAATTCGAGCCCGGTAACCACAAAGTCAACTCTCGGTCAAACCTCTCAACTCTCCAAACTTCTAATTTTCCAACTTTTGCCATTTCAAGCCAAAATCAACTACGGACCTCCAAATCATTATTCGGACACACTCTTAAGTCCAAAATCACCATACGGAGCCATCAGAGCAATCAAAGCTCCATTTTGGAACCGTTTACACATAATTCAATATCCGATCAACTCTTTCAAACCAAACCAACTACCCCGCAAGTCACATAACAACAATTGAGCGAAAAATAAGTAGTAAATGGGGGACAGGACTATAAGACTCAAAATGACCGGTCGGATCGTTACATTTGTGTTCCCCACTAATTTCAAATACGTGGTCTTGCTGGCTTCCACTTTACTTTAGGCCTCCATGTTCCACCATGAATCACCTTTATGTAAAACAGGTTGTTCAACTCTTTGTCATTGTAATTTTGCGTAAGTTCATGATCTGACAAAGAAATTAACAAGCAAATCGATTTTATACATAGATCGTTCGAGAAAAGGTAAAAGAAAAACATAAAATTTGATTTCACCTTTATACATTCTTATACACATTGGTATATACACAATTATACATACTTATACGTATTTGTACAATATATACACACTTGTATATATAATATTTAAACAATATATCTGATGCGAGACTAAATTGCATAGTTTAACATGTGATATACCTTACATTTTATGCGCATTAATGATAAAAATACACTTGTTATGTGCTTAATGGAGTTTATTTCATGTGTAGGTGAAGTGGAGATGGAAACGGAGCTAAAAGAATGCAAATACGTCGAAAGATACGCGAAAGGAGACACCCGGGCGATAGCCGAGCGACAGACCCAAACACACTGACCCTACCTGGCGTTAGCCAGGCGTTAGGGCTGAAACGCCAGCCCTACCATGGCGTTAGCCAGGCGTTTGGGCTGAAACGCCAGCCCTAGCCTGGCGTTAGCCAGGCGTTTGGGTCCAAACGCCAGAGTCCCCAGTCGGCCAGAAACCGAGTTTTGACGGGTTTAAGTATTTCCCAATTGAAATAGAAATCTCCTACACGGTTAGGGTTCACCCTAAACCTATAAATAGACTCCTAAAACACAACTACAGGGGGAGATTCACAGAGATTCGAGATTAGAGTGGATCCAAGGCAAAACATCAATTTGTACATATTTTCTTCTTTACTTTGTAGTTTAATTATGCAAGTTATTTTAGATTTTATTCTTATGAATTTGTTTAGCTAATTTCTTGTGGAACCCGTTGCGAAATAAACTTATTGTGATATTAATATAGCTTTGATTGGTTGATTAAACTCTATTTGTTCAACTACGTTCTTGTTGTAGTTGATTGAAGGGCCCTCAATTAGCTGTGCCTATTTATTATGTATCTACTTGAGAGAGAGTGCATATTTAGGTAATTGTTTGAACAACACCACTCCCAGAGTATAGACGAAAGTCATAACCGAGGGTTTAGAGGTTGGATTAGAGATAACGATACTTCGGGTGCAATCTAAGTGAACTGTAATGCAATCTAGCTAGCGTAACTTGAGAGAGTGCGTCTAGTAAATTATCATAATTACTTGAGAGAGATTTATGGTAGATAGAGTGTTCATGATTGATAGAGATAACTAATCAAGCTATACGAAGTATCCGAGAAGTAAGTTCACCAGCGGGGGAAACCATAACCTTAGATTTTTATTACAATTGTTTATACCTTAACATAGTTAATCTTTAGTTTTAATATTTAGTATTAGTAATTTAAATAACATCAGGTGACAGCTGAGTAGTATTCTAACAGCTTGCTTGATACGTCAATTCCCTGTGGGATCGACTCTGGGCATAATACTCCAGGATTATATTTGCAACGCCTGCTTAGTCTTCTACAAGACATAGTTGAGGTTTTAGTTTTTTTTTAAATATGTTTTTCGGTTTTAGTTTTTTTAATTTTTCGATTTAAAGGTTCAAATTTTTACAAGTTCCAAAGTTATGAGTTTGGAGGTTTATGTGTTTGGAAGTTTACGGATTCAAAACTTCGTGGTTTCGAAAGTTTAGCGGTTCGGAAGTATATGAAATTTTTGGGTTCGAAAGATTGTTGATTCGAAAGTTTATGGCTTCATGTTTATTATATCTAAATTACTTATAAATACTCCTGAGAAGTCATTTTCATTAATTTGCGTACCAAACACCGAAAGATAACTAAGATTAGTACTTGTTTTTCAAGAAAATATTTTCTTAGAAAACATTTTCCGTTATACCAAACACACCCAAAGAGAGTATTGTTTTTCTTTATTAAATGTTGAATACAACCTATATAGTACAAACTAAGCTTATCTTAATCTTTTACAAGGTGGTGCATAGATTTCAGGGACCTTCATGATTCCATCCATGGAAGAAATCATTCCATGTCAGGTAGAATTTAAACAAATTTTCCAATCTTTCTATATGGTAAGTTAAGGATGCTCGTGGGTGGCCTGTTTTAGTAAAAATTGCGCGGGGCGCCCTATTTGGTTGCCCCCATTTAACCTATACCCATCTTTTTTAAAAGTTTTAACTTGTACCCACTTTTTAAACAACTTCAGTCCCCTTTCTTCTCCTCCTTCTCCTCATTCGTTTTCTTCTGTTTTCTTCTGATGTTGTTGGTGCTGCTATGAAACTTCAGTTCATCGGAATGAATTTCTGCTGAAGATTAACGCTTACTGCTTATGTATTTCGACCAACCTAATAACTTCCAAACAAATAAAGTTAAGAATGCTGAAGTTCAGCAAATATAAACAAAAACTTCAGCTCCTAGAATGCTGAAATTCAGCAAATGCAAGACAAACTTCAGTCCTGAAGTTCATCACAAACATAACAAAGCTTCAGCTAAAACATGCTGAAGTTCAACAAATATTGAACAAAACTTCAGCCAAAATATGCTGAAGTTCTGCAAATATCAGCTTATTTAGTGTTGCATCTTCTGTTGAAGTTTTTTGAAAAAGCTTTATAACAAAACTAATGAATCCAGAACAAAACTCCAGCTTATTTAGTGCTGAAGTTTTTATAAATGAACTAAATAACTTCAACATCTTCTGCTGAAATTTTTGAAAAAGCTTTACGACAAAACTATTGAATTCAGGGCAAAACTTCAGCTAAAACATGTTGAAGTTCAACCAATAGAATACAATACTTCAGCTAGTAGAATGCTTAAGTTCAGTCGTCTACTAGAATGCTGAAGTTTGCGTGATTGTCTTTGCTACTTCAGGCCCGTATGCCTGAAGTTTAGGCGAAAAATAGGTACGCTTGCAATTTTTTTGCAAAGCGAGTATAAGTTAAGACGTGACCCAAAAGACGGGTATAGATGTAAATCCCCCCTGTTTTGTTCCTAGATAGAATTGCATATGCTAAACATATCAAACATTATTAAGCATATCCAATTCCCTGCTCTCTTTCAAAGGTAGAATAAAACAAAGAGTTAATACCCTAAAACCTCCCTAAATTATGTATCATTTTTCTGCTTAAACTACCAAGTGTCACCAAAACCCCTCGAAACTATATTCTCCTTCTTATTGAAACACCTTCGTTATATTAAACTGTGTAATAACTTGCTATTGCGCGCATGATGACTGAAAAAGCTATCTAAAGAGCCCTACCTGACCGCATCTAACGGCTAATTAGCTTATTTTTTAATTCTCCTGATTATCTTGACATCGACCTTTCTTCCTCATTTTTTCACCTTACTTCTTCATTTCTCCATCTATTTTTTGTCTTTCTCATTTTATTCTTCTTTTATTTATTACCCGAATTTGTTTAAAAGAAGAAACACTCATTCAACAATTCACAAAAAAAAATCTAATTTTTTTGGTAAAATTAACTTGAAGTTACCCAGCAAATTTATACAATAATTTTGCATCAAAGAAATTAGTTTCTAAAGTAGTACCCGTGCATCGTCATCTTCTTCTAAACAACTAGAATTTTTATCAATAATCTTCACTTAGTCAGAACCCCAATGAATTTCAACAAACCTTAATTTTCAATCCCCAATCTCAAACAAAAACAAAATACAACTGAACAATCAAGGATTATTGGAGGAAAACCAAGGTTACAACGAAGCTTAATGGAGTACATCGCTACTGAGAGGTGCAGTATCCATCATTGGAAGAGAGGAGAGAAAGGGGGAATTGACGGAAATGATTTTATCATACCCCTCTTCTTTTTTTATTTTTAACTCGGTGAATATTCACCCCTCTAATAACACTAGATTATTATTTAAAATAACTAATTAAGTCAATTTTTAGATTAAGCTAATTAATCTCAAACGTGGATTGCCACAGGCAAATGTTTTTAATATTTTGGAGCCTGTAACATACTATTAGAAATATAACGAGGTTGTTTTAATATGAAGGAGAATATAGTTTAGGGAGATTTTGGGGACACTGGATAGTTTAAACAGAAAACTGACAAAACCGTAATGGTTTAGTTTTTTTTTTTTAAGGTATTAACTCTAAAAGAAAACAAAAGGGCATTTGCTACACCCGCTTAAAAACTCAGACAAGATGAACTTCAGGGCAGCTGGCTGACATCCAAAATCCTGAATAATCAGGGAACAAAAAAGAAAAAAGAGAATAGGGGAAAGACTCTTCAGATAAAAGATTGCCTATGTTACCATCCCATGAATATAAAGTAGTACATGGCAGAGGAAATAACAGTGCAGCAAGTAGCAAGAAGAGGTACAACAGATATTTTATTTGATACAAGCTAGTATGGTTTACAAGGGATAAACTGGGTACAAACAGGTCCAGTATAAAGGTTATCATTAGGTTACAAATGATTACAACTTATGCTTTTGGAACATATAATTTCTTTGTCGACACAATAATCAGACTCCATATTATGAATATTTAGCTCTTCAATGCTGCAGAACCTAAGCTACACAATGTGACAACAATATGTAGCTTTGCTTACCCCAACCAGCTACAGTAGGTGGTATTTACAGGTAAACGCTGTGGACTCATTGGTAAGAGGAGAAAAAATTCAAGAAAAGAAAAGGTAAGTGATTCCAAATCATGTACAGGACTGTAGCTGCAATAACAGACTGCTTATTTCTGTGAAGTATTGTTGGGAACCTACGTGAGATTTAGCAGATGTGAAATCACATTAATTATATCGCTAAACCTGCTGGAAGAAGCTCTACACTCAGGGAAGTTGGTGTACATATATAAAAGAATGCAGATATATAGCTTTCTCGACGAGAAATAGTGAGACTGATTTTTCATTAGCTGTATTCAAGTATAGCACCTGTATGATTAAACCCGCATGATATTTGCAATGCTTTCATGTGTCTGTGAAAGCTGACTATTGTAGGCTCAATGTAATCAACATCACTTCCTTGACCCTGCACACACCCACTCTGTATTAGGCCAACTTGAAGCAACCCACACAAGGATTACAGCGTATGGCAAGATATGATATCTCGATGAAGGAATGCAACAGAATAAATCACTTAAATCTCTAAACTAGATATTGCTACAGCCAAAATTTGAAAAACAAACTTGTGAAAGTGAGGGAAAGATTTCACACAAAAGGGAAAATGAGCAAAGACAGAAAGCGAGCAGAAGTTTCCACTCTCAGAGGGCAAGGTATTGATTTATCAAACAGGGATCTGCTTGTCCCATAAGGTCAGAGAGCAATCGAAAACTCTTCCACAGAGCAACGAGATAAGAAAGAAGAGGATATTTAGCAAGGTTTCCGAACCTCTTTAGAAAATGACATTGAGCAAACAATTTTAGAACTAAAGTGACTTTTTACGGTGTAGCTTTGAAAGTTCTTCATATCTTGACTAGGTTTGAACTTACTATTAACAGGATAAGTCTATTGACCTTTGAAGTTCTAATATTTATTAGAAAGTATCTAAAAGTCGATAAAGAATGTAACAGCTTCATTTGAAGTCTAAGGAACAAACCAATTGTCCGCCAGAAGAATGTCCTTCTACAGAAAATGTCCCATGGGAGCCTCCCCATCCCCAAGTGTAAACATTTCCTCCTGAAGGTCAAATGTTGAGGTTATGGTACTAGTAAGTAAACCAAATAACTCCTCATTTGATGGGAATATATTATCATTCGAATGTCAGAACAAATAAAACCAAGCAGTTGTTGACAACAAATGAATTACTGAATACTTAAAACTAGAGAAGTAAAACAGTAAAATGGTACTTCTACAACTACACAGAAGCATGAGACTTTCCCATCCCACAAGCACGCAACAATCAGGATAGAGGAATATGGCAACAACAGAAAACTGAGGATATCAGCATTAACATTATCAATGGGACATTGGGATTCGTAAATGCAACTGTAACATAAAACGTCTTTAGTTTGCAAAATGTGATCAGGACAAAATCTCCTTTTCTAGGAAGTTTCCTTTTAGATTAGAATGATAGAGAAATGAAGTATAACTCCATTTTGCTTTCAGGACCAAGTCCTTGCTGTGTCTTCTGAGATTGTCTCTTTGGTTAATAATACCGACATTGAAAAAAGATAACATGAGAATTTCCAGTTCTCAACCCACTTTCGTTTGGAAAATTGACGGACCTAGGATTTAACCAGGTTTTCATGGTTACAATCTCGAGAATAACAATGGTCCAAAGACGTTTTCTAGATACCTAAAAAGCCAGCTTCAAAAGTTGTGGTAATGTTTCATTAGAAAGAGATGAAGGTTAAGGAATAAGATGGGTTCAATCTGTCTCGGATCAATCAGATAATAAGATGGTTGAAGATAGTTTAAATTCAATTCGTGTTTGATGAAGAGTAAGTACAGACATTGTCTGAAGCAACACCTAACATCTCTATTCCAAGCTAGTTGGGTTCGGCTCCTCAACATCCATTTCGTTTCATTTGAACCCGTTTCTTTCCAATACTCAACAATTTGCTTTTCATAAAACTTACGAGTTTTCTAGCATCTGAGTTTCTATCTTCCATGTGTACTGCTTGTACTTTTGTAAGTCCGCACAACCATGTGCCATGTTGAAGCTGATAAGTTAGTTCAGTGAGTTTCAGTAGAGTTTGATTAAAAAAGAAGGCAGAGAATATCAACTGTTATATTGTTCATCATTTTATATCTTATAAACAGTTTCTACCAATAGGCATCCACTTCTCTCCCTTGTATCATCTTTCAGAAGAAGTGTTCACGAGGAATATGCTTGAGAATTGAGATAGATAATAAGACCCCAAAGTTTTCATTAATCATTTCTCTTCACCTCTTCATTCCAGACTATGAGAATGTGCTATGATATCATAGTACATTTCTTTTCCTTGAAAGGGAAGTAACACCAGAGAAAAAATAATTTGCATCAACTTTGTTGTGTAAAAAACAAGATTGCTGTTTGCCGAAAGCAACAAGTGACTGGAAAGTCATCTATGCAAAGATGAATTAGTGCTTATTCAACCACCCCTACTGCGGTTTATTAGGATAAGACTTAAGCACAGAGGCAGGGGAAAAGGCACGTCATGTAACATTTTCATCCTTCAAGACGACCATAGCAACACCAGTGTTCTGCCTTCTATAACTGAATATGATCTCTCTTTTTTCAATTCCAAAAGACGCTTATGAAGCTTAAGAAACTAAACTAAGTCACGGTACACCAAAACAAATTTACATTGCACAATGGAACAAAAGATGCTTGTTTGCAGCAGACAGAGTGTTGGTTGAGTGGAAGAGGAGTAGGGAGAATGCAAGATTAGCATCATTAGATTTCAAGAAATGATGAACAAGCACTAAGACATCTATTTAAAACAATTATGCTCGTTTTACCAGAAATTGCTGCCGTATGCTTCCAACCACAGGATACCTGCCAAGACAACAGGAAAGATTTATGACTTCCATTCATATTTTCAAATCAATCAACCCCAAGCAGAAAATCAGGTGGTATACACCTTTGTTTTTCAAGAAATTCATACTATTAGTAGTTGTATTCTGTTGAAACATACATAACACTTATGCTGAAACTTTTTCTGGCACAAAAAGTTAAGATACATGAAGCCCATTGAGAACAGAATTCTGCCCCTGAATTCTTTCTTCACATAAAAAATTATATGCATAACCTAGGCTGCACACTAGTAATAACATATAGTAATAGTTTGCATTTTCTCAATACATGGTCATCTACATTGGATTTGTATCCCTCTTATACCTACTTCGTGCACCTCTATTACACTTGAACAAATTGGAATAGGTAGCCAAAACAATGCGTTCACTAAAAAATTAAAAAGAAATTCAACATGGAAAACCAAACCTCGGAAACTGAATGCCTCAGAAATGGTCCTTCAACTCTTTCAGGTGAATGAGCAACATCTGTAGAACTGACATAAGCAAAAATGAAAAGTACATCACAATATAAAAAACTGAAAATGAGAAATCATAAGGGTGACTTGACCATCCAACAAATTCAACTACCAAGGAATGCAATAAAAGAGTACCCAATACCAAGACATCCATTTTCATTAGTGCCCCACACGTACAGTTCTCCACCACCTATGAACAAAAACTGAGTAAATACAAAAGTTAAAGCTTACCAAGAAACTAGCCTTTAATTCCAGGTAATGCACTTGATCTCATGAAACAACATTATTCAAATCACGTCATTTCATGGCAAACACTGAGAAAATTGTTAATGAAATTAGCTCATGAGGCAAGGTTTCCCCAGTACCATGTAAGGAAACAACAACCTATTCCCTCAACCAACATGGGATATTTATCACCCCCTACATGGACAGGACTAAAACATCTGGTGTTCGGACAATATAACATGAGGACCCAACATTGGAACCGAGAATAAAGATGGCCGAATAGCAAAGAAAAGCAACAACATCCATGGGTTCGAACTTTGAAGCAAAAAGTGAAGCGTGAACTTACGAAAAATTAAAAACTATTCATCACATATGAATTTATTACTACAAAAGTTAAATTGTACTGAAATAACTAATTTCAGCATCCAATATACAATAACACTAATATAGATCCAACTCCTTAAGATTGAGATTCAAAGAAGCAATCTTGTTGAAATCACTCTAGGTGTCACCGTTTTGAAGTGCACACTTCATTTAAGTGTATGGCTTCAGCCATGCAGCGATTACCCTTCACTTTGATGGCTTTTAATAACAATAGGTCTGGCTCTGATACCATGTTAAGAAGATAGATCTTGGGTCTAACTCAACTCTAAAATCTAGCTGACAAGACGAGAATTTACAAATACCATATAAGGAAACAACAACTCCTTCTGCAGCAGATGTGGAATACTTAACAAAAAGGAGAACATCCTCTCCGTTGGAACATAAAAAATCTTAAAATTCAATATAAGATCAAGAAATTCAAACTTTAAAAAAAAAAGATAAAAACAAAAGCTATATTAGAGTCCCTTTGGATCATCATAATTTGAGCCCAACTTTCTACCCTTTCTTCCCTCGCTGGTACACCTTCCTAAGGAAGAAGATAGAGCATTCAACTGTCTCCTCAGGTTGTTGCATCTTGTATTGCTTCTTTTCCATGGCTTCTCAATTACTGCATTTCTTTTCAACAATATTGTGACTATGCTTTTCCTAAGCCTAGGGTATATTGGCAACAGCCTCTCTACTTATACAAAGTGAGGGTAAAGTCTGCGTACACATTACCCTCCCCAGACCTCACTTGTGGGATTTCACTGAGTTTGTTGTTGTTTATCCTTACATTTTTTTGGTCTTTGAAACTGGTTAGTATTGATATTCTAAATGTCAACGGCCAAGCACTAAGACTGTGCTCGTGAGTTACAAGATCTGAGATCCCCCTATACAAACGACCATCCTTACAAGATCAGGTTGTTGCATCTTGTATTGCTTCTTTTCCATGGCTTCTCAATTACTGCATTTCTTTTCAACAATATTGTGACTATGCTTTTCCTAAGCCTAGGGTATATTGGCAACAGCCTCTCTACTTATACAAAGTGAGGGTAAAGTCTGCGTACACATTACCCTCCCCAGACCTCACTTGTGGGATTTCACTGAGTTTGTTGTTGTTTATCCTTACATTTTTTTGGTCTTTGAAACTGGTTAGTATTGATATTCTAAATGTCAACGGCCAAGCACTAAGACTGTGCTCGTGAGTTACAAGATCTGAGATCCCCCTATACAAACGACCATCCTTACATAGTGGAGGATAGAGTATATAACAAGGCAAAAGGAATTTAATATACAGTTCTGGTTGGCCAGAGTTCATTTTCTCGTAGAAGCAAAGGAAGATACAAGGAATAGCCCTACCCCTACCTAAATCTTGGTGGGTACTGGGTATAGTTATCTGGTACCTGTGCTGGTAAGAGGTAGCAGGTACCCCGTGCAATATACAAGGTGCATGCGATCTGGCGCGTACAACACCGTTATAAAAAATACACAAGGATTAGCTAAATGGAGTTGCATTTTTTGGGGGGGGGGGGGGGTAACTCCCATGCAATTTTATTTTAAAACATGAAGCCTTGAGAATAAATAGACCATCTTAACCTAGTAAATTAAGGCTGAAGTCCTTGAAAAGGAAGAACATACTTTTGAAATGCTCAAGTTTAGGCTTTACCATTTAACGGACCATCTAATTGTTCCCTACTGCTATTCACATTAGAAGCTATTCCATTGCTTCTATTTCTCGGTTAAACCAAATGATATCATTGCACAACACAGCCGCTTGTGCCGTACTGGCACACTTTAGGCAGGCGGTGTAACATACTACTATCTTATAGGAGACCTCAAGGAGAGAGAGAGAAGCTTCCTCCATATAGAATCACTTAGTTACTAGTTTTAAATATGATTTTCTGGATGTTCTAATCTACAAGAAAATAGTAGGGAAATCAGAGAGACCAAGGTAACATGACGGAAAATTTTGAAAGCCCAAACTTATATATGTTTTAGGATGAAGAAGTTCTCGGATTGTAATTGTGCTTTACCTACACTAGGCACGTATCATGAACATAAAGTTCTTCCAGATTCTCTCTTTAGAAACCTATTTTTTCCCACATTCTGGAAAACTTCTAAGACAACCCAACAGAGTTCAACCACCTCCTGAGTTGCGCGGACTCTTCATTTTTTGTGCCGCACCGGTGTCGACACGACGTGGGTGTGGGATCCGTACCGGATTTGGTCAACCGATTTTGGGTACTTCGACCAAAATCGACAGAAAAATACGAGATAAATGCAACGATTTCTGAAATCAAAACAAAAGCTAATGTGAAACTGAAAAAAAGGGATACCTTGAATATAGAAATTTCTATGTCAGTCTTTTTCCTTTTATCTCCTTTTGGGATTCTCCTCTTGATTAATATTTTTGTCTTTCTTGGAATACCTTGTAAGTTTTTCACATAATGTCTCATAACTTGAACATATTTTTGTTACTCTAACTGAATTATTTTTAGCCGAATCACCGCACCCGTATCTGTACCTGGATCCGCACCACCGAATCTTAAAATATAGATCGTGAAGGATCCGACCTCTAGATCCGCACACATATCGGATACCCACACCCGAGTCCGAGCAACTTCGAAGTTAAATCACCTTCACATTCAAATTTAAAAGCAGTACTCGATCACCTTCTTACCTTTACTCAGACATGCAGAAAACACATAGTTGCAATAGCTCTGGATTGTGCTAAATAATTGCTCACATTTCTTTTACAAGGTCAATAGTTGCTCGTGTTTAATGTTACTTAATGAAATAATTGCTCTAAACTGCTTAAAACTTCGTAGTTAAGATATGCAGATTACTATCTCAAAGTTGTAATAACTACCCTGTTCACCCAAACAGATGCAAACAACCTACTGAAGTTGCCCTTTCATGCACCATTGCTGGATTTGAAATAATAATTAATTATCGAGCATTGAACTTGCAGAGGAACAACATAGATTTCTTTTCTTTTTTACCCAAAATAGATGCACGTTCTGATATCGACATAAAAGGTTAGCCACAATGAGTGGAAATGCTTGCGCAAGAATAGTGTGTAAGACTAGATAAACCTATCATTTATGTCGTATTAGTTTAAATATGACGCGTGATCCTACACCAACATATTTTCATCAAATATAGGTCATATCCTCAGATTTTTAGGACACAAATACTCATCTGTTGCTTCTCAAAGACAGAGATCAAGTGAAGAATATTGAACCAGATAATTTACCTGTAATAACACAGGTATGATAGCCTCCACATGCAGCCTTTTCAGAATATGGAATTTCATCGACCATAGATGGTACCGAATTATTGGAAGCTTCACCATAGCCCTAAGTTTTTAAATAAAAGCTAACATTATACAAATTAAATAAAAAGTGACATGACGATACCAACTAATAGCATATTTGTAATTATGAGCTAAAACTTGCAATACTAATGTATAGATGTTTACCAATTTCTTTTTTGCTCTTTCACCAAAAACATATACAGATCCATTCTCTGTGGCACATAGAAAAGGTTAAAACGTAAAACGGAGGCCTTTCTTCAACATCGAAGTACTTTCTGCAAATTATAATGAGTTACCGCTAATGCAGACAGAATGCAACATTCCAGCAGCAGCATTCTTAATCTATTTACACATAACCAGAGTCGTTAAAATGAGCCAGCAGCTACGAAGCATGCATTAAAAACTTTTAATTCCTGAAGATGAAAGTATATAATTGAAAATTGAAGGCATCACGGAGACCAGTACCTTAAATCCCTCAAGTTCCTTAACAAGTCGTGGTGTGTATTCACTGTTTTCAACGGCAAGAACAGATCAGTTGTTTAAAGGAAAGAAGAAACTACAGTTATACCTGTACCCTAGGTATTACCAACAATAGCCAATTGCTTATTCACTAGAAACACTTAAGTACACGCAAAATACATAATGAAGTCGAAGAGTTTGCTGTCAATGATAGCATCCTGTGACATCCAAGAATACGAGGAGACACACGTACTCATTAAATAACTCAATATTATTTTGGACGAGAAAATCATCAAACAAGAGTAAAAAAAATGTTGGTACTAATTCACAACACCGGAAAGAAAAATTCAATTCAAGCAAAATGCAGAGGATTATTTACCATCCAACTAACCTGTCACTTTTGAAGAGTCCCAAAATGCCTGACTGATGTCCATGGCCAAGTCTTCCTGATCCTCCCCCACCCCAACTCAAGGTCTCACCTTTATCTGGCCAGGAAAAAGATAACATAGTGATGACACGAAGACAATGGTCACTCAGGATGCAAGCAAAACATATCTCGTTTTTCCTTAACAGGCATTAATAGTGGAATAATGTGTGAGTCTGGATTTTTATTATGTAAAGAAGAATTTAACGAATTAGATCTCAAACCTGTTACAGCAATTGAGTGTTCAAAGCCTAAAGAAATGACTTTGACCGTAACTCCAGTCAAGAATTCAACTTTACTGGGTGTAGAAAGTATTGTAGCAGCTTCTGCAGATAATTAGACAAAATTAAATGATATAGAACAATTTACGGCAGTCTTTACCAATCAAAAACTTAATAATAAAAATTTATGGTTCAATTGGATTCTTAAGTCCAAGTCAGTTAGACCAAGAAATACAAAGCTGCCTTAGAGAGGAACAAATATGAGATTTTATATATATATATATATATATATATATTGATCTCAACCTTAAACATAAAGAGAGTGAACAGTTTTCCATTAAGGTACAGAATTAGCCGCATTTCAACGTTCAACATGGAAAGTCTAACGTTCAATGTTATAAAAAAAACTCAAAGTTTCTTCCACAAAATTCACACCATACTCATAAAAAAAGTAGTGACAAAACTAAGAAGACGACAAGATAGTCGCTGCAGTCCTAGGATATGTTTTCCCAAATAGAAACTAAGCAACCAGGTTGGATGAATTTAAGAAGTCCTCTTTCCCTCTTGTACACTGATAAGTGGAGAATTTAGCCACTTATCACTGTCTTTTACTCTTGTTTTGAGTCCAAAAGTAACCGTTTCATACCATGTTCTAATGAAATTTGTCTGATTTTAGGAAATGAAGCAGCTAGAGAAGGTGAAAAGGTCAAGAATGGAGTTAAAAAGGCAAATTCTGCAAAAGAGGCCCATTGTGGCCGCTGTAGACTGAGTGCGGGCCGCAATGGAGTGAGTACTGACCGCAATGTAAGATATACATCCCTTGTTCCCTCCCTGCCAAACCCAAGGCAAAAAATGAAAGAAGAAAAGAAGAAACGAGCAAGTAGCGCCACATTAGTGTTCAGCACATAAAGGGCATGAATCTTGCATTTGTTATTGAAGAATTAACCCAATTAGCTGCCCACCCAATCGCATAAACTAAAAATAGCAATGGATAATATATGTACGAGAGCATAGGTATTATTACTCTTTCCGAGGCCAAGCTGACCATTTGTGTTCTTCCCCCACATATAAAGTTCTCCGTCCACTGCAATAAAACCGCAGACTATTTTAGGAAGCTAAAATATTTTAAATGTAAATAAACCATCTAATTTAGGAATTCAGGGAATAGGGAAATGAAGGGAGGCTATGATTCATGAAAGAAGTATGAATGCTAAGAAACTGAAACTGTTAAATGATTTAGAATGAAAAAGAAAAACCGTCGAAAATATATAAAAAGGCTGATTAGTGCCAACTGTTGAAGTGTGTAACCTTCTCATTTAAAAGCTTAGGCTCTTAGAGAGAGCACACTTTTATTTACTTAATTATATCTTCAACACATCCTCTCCCCTCTACCCTCCCCCTCGCGTACGGCCTTGATTCTTTTTTAAGAGCCAAGCACGTAAAAAAAAAATTGATATTGAGTGGCGGTGGGACTTGAACGCAAGGCCTCTGCCTGCTCCGATACCACGTTGAAGTGTGTTAACATCTCATCTAAAAGTTTAAGCTATTAGAAAGAGCATATTTTTATTTACTTAATAATGTCTTCAACACTCGCCTCATTGGTCTATAATTTCAAAACAAATGTAATTAGCAAGCCCACCAAGTTTTCATTTTACATTTTTAAGTTATACATAGATATCTCATCAGTCTACGTAAGCTTCCACATTTCTTCTCGGTGAAAAGAGAATTACCTTAATTCAAATTTCAAACACAACAGGTTCTCTATTTTTCCTTTATGTTTTTTTTTTTGGTTCATAATGCTAACATATTTCTGAATATATATATAGATAGAAATCAGCACAAACCTTTTTTTTGGTTTTGCTTTATGTTTTTTGTATAGAGTTGTTAGGTTTTGATGCCACCTCCGAATTAATTACCTACTCTTAAGGAAGGGTGATAGAGGTTTATGCATGGATTGTAAGGTTATCCCGAGTGAGAATCTCACGACCCAATATAGGCTCCTGGTAATGGACTTAGAGATTAAGAAGAAAAGGAAAAAGAGAGTTGCGTATGGTCAACCAAAGATCAAGTGGGGAGCCTTGACTTAGGACAAATCTCAGAAGTTGGGCGAGAAGCTGATGGCAATAGGAGCCAGGAGGGGTAGTGGGGACGCGAGTAGCATGTGAACCGGGGCCACAAATTGCATTAGGAAATCAGCTAAAGGTGTTAGAGGTCTCAAAATGTTACTCGGATGAACACAGAAGGGACTGGTGGTGAATCGGAGAGGTCCAAGGGAAAGTGAAAGCTAAGAAAGCGGAATATTTGAAGTTAGTGGAGAGCAAAAGACAAGGAGGAGAAAAGGACGAATAAGGAGTGGTATAAGATGGAAAAAAAGAGGCGAAGTAAGCAGTTACAACGGCGAAGACCGCATCGGTTAGACGCTTGTATGAAGAACTTGGGACCAAAGACAGAGACAAAAAGTTGTACATGCTAGCCAAGGCAAGAGAGAGGACCCATGACGTGAAGTGCATTAAAGACGAGAAAGACAAAGTATTTGTTAGAATAGTTATGTGAATATATATAATTAATCCTACTCCTTTATGTAATAGGAGTAGGTTGTGTGCTCATTGTAACATAGACTAATATCAATAATAGATTTTTCTCCCGTGCATTCTCACAGTATAGGTGGAAGAGGTTCATATTAGACGAAGATGGTAGACATACTTTTATAAATCTTAAATGGAGAGAGGGACGGGAACATTGTGCTGGGCGATTTTGGAGCACTTCGAGAGTCGTCGAGATTTTAGGTATTGGAGGCCTATAAAGCTAAGGAGGTTGAGGGGGGCTATTGCGTAAGATGAGCAAGGGTCGCGACCGGACCAGATGAGATCCCAGTAAAATTTTGGAAATGTACGGGCAGGGAAGGCTTGGAGTGGTTTACTGGATTGTTTTATATCATTTTAAGGACGACAAAAATACCTGACGACTACAGGTGGAGTACGACGATACTGTGGTACAAGAACAAGGGTGATATCCAAAATTGCAACAATTCTTTTTTTTGAGAACGGTAACAATATATTTTTCAGCCTTAAGGAAAATTTGGGCACCATATTTACAAAGTAAATTAAGCAAAATAAGAACCTTGTTCCTCTTACAAGGTTACTACAAGGCTTCTAGAAAATCCATTAAAGATTCAGTATCTTCTACGTATTTTCCTTTACACCAAAAATACAAAGACGGTATATAATTCATCTGAATTGTCCGTATGGAGTTACTATTGTCTTCAAAACACCTTGCATTTCTCTTTGTCCATATAATCCACCATATGCAATTTGGGAAGGAATTCCACCATTTCTTCTGCCTTCCCCTGCCTCCCCCCTTTTTCTAGCATTTCAGAAGCTCAATTGTAGACTCTGGCATGACACAAAATTGCAACAATTATAGCGGTATTAAACTGCTACGCCACACTATGAAAGTTAGCGGTGGAGATAAGGATGATGAGTGTGTCGATTTCCGAGAAATAGCTCGAATTCATGCGGGGACGATCGACTACGAAATCACCTTGTAAGAAGACTGGTGAAGCAGTATAGGGAGAGGAAGAGGGACTTGCATATGATATTCATTGACCTGGAAAAAGCTTATGACAAGGTCCCAAAGGAGGTTCTATGGAGTGTTTGGAGGCTAGAGGTGCTCATGTAGCATACACTAGGACGATTAACGACATATATGATGGAGGACAGTGGGAGGAGACTCGAGACTCCTAGTCGTGATGGGGCTGCACTAGGAATAAGCTCTTAACCTGTTCTTATTTGCCTTCGCAATGGATGAATTGACACAACACATTCAAAGGGAGGTTCCATGGTTCATGTTATTTGCTGATGACATAATGTTGATTGGCGAGATACGAGGCGCAGTTAATGTCAGGATGGAGGTTTGGAGACAGACCCTGGAGTTTAAAGGTTTCAACTTGAGAGGGATTAAAACAGAATACTTGGACTGCAAGTTCAGTGACATAACTCGTGAAGCTGAGGAAGTGAAAGTGAGGCTTGATACACAAGGCATCCCCAAGAAAGGAAGTTTCAAGTACCGTGGGTCAGTAATCCAAGTTAATAGGGAGATTGTCGATGATAACATACATCATATTGGAGCGGGGTAGATGAGATGGAGGACTGCATCCGGTGTATTGTGTGATAAGAATGTGCCACAAAGACTTAAAAGTAAATTTACAGATTTGATGGTTAAACCGGCTATGTCGCATGTGGCGGAATGCTGGCCAGTTTAGAATCCTCATGTCCAGAAGATGAAAGTAGCGAAAATGAGGATGGTAAGATGAATGTGCAGGCATACTAGGAGAGATAGGGTCAGCAACGAAGATATTTGGGACAAGGCGAGGGTGGCCTCCATAGTGGACAAGATGAGGGAAGTGAGGTTGTGATAGTTTGGGCATGTGAAGAGGAGATGCACAGACGCCCAAGTGAGGAGGTGTGAGAGGCTGACAATGGTGGGTCTAAGGAGAGGTAAAGGAAGGTCGAAGAAAAATTAGGGAGAGGTGATTAGGTAAGACATGACACATCTTCAACTTACCGAGGACATGACTCTTGATAGGAGGGTGTGGAAGTTGAGGATTAGGGTGGAAGATTAGTGGGAAGTCGAGCGTTTTTCCTATTCCAGTACTATTCTAGTATTTTCTTATTCTTAGATCTTGTTACTTTCTTTTCCACGACTTCTTCAGTACTATATTTCTTTTTCTTTAATGTTGTGATGTTGCTTGCCTTGAGCCGAGGGTCTATCAGGATACAAGATAGAGTAAGGTATGCGCACACACTACCCTCCCCAGACCCTACTTGTGGGATATGTTGCTGGTGTATATCATGGGTACATTAATGGTCTGTTTCTAGTTTGTACCTAGATGTGGAGTCTGCCATACGCAAGGACTCTATGCATATTAGCAATGCTGATACTTTGCAACAACTAAGTTATGTTTACATACTATATGCCACACTCATACAAGTCAAAGTATTGTGCTATTCGATCTAGGACTGTTTCTCCTACCACTCTCTGGGGGCATTTGAACAGGTTTTGGATAAAATATAAAGGAAGTCAAATACTAACTGCCAGGTTTCCCTTTCAATATTCCTCGACTTTTCAGTTTAAAACATTATTAATTATATGAATTTGTAGCTGAAAGCATGTAATAAGTTAGCATTCAAAGATAGTTACAACTGTTCAATTAATGAGCAGACAGTCTCAAGTGATGTTGTTTTTTTCTCTTTTACTAGGGAGGCAAAAAATATCCAAAATGTTAAAGCCTTATTCGATCTTTGATGCTGATGCAGAAACAACTCGCTAGCAAAGACCTGTATGAAGAAACAGAGATCAATTGAGGCTTTGTCCTATTTACTCATCGTCGTTTCGCATAAGGCGTTCAAAATTAGCAATAGATTAATTAGACAACATCCAATAAAATAAAAAGGTTTTCAGAAACAGAAAGGACCTCAAGTCATGTCTTCGCCGTTTCGCATAAAGGCGTTCAATATTAGCAATAAATTAATTATACAAGATCCAATAAAATAAAAAGGTTTTAAGAAACAGAAAAGGACCTTCAGTCATGTTTGGAACAAAATTGATGCATTTGGCTTCACACTAAAGTAGAGCATGTGATTCTGCACAGACTTTCTCTAATATGAAGGAGTGTGTGAGTTCTATTTAGAAAAACAAATTCCTCGTGTAACAACTTCAATGCCATATCATCTCCTTTTTTTACCTCTTCTTAATATGCCAGAGCCATACCTACATCAGTTGGGTCAAGATTTCTGATCTCCCAAGGGATATATTATTACTGGGATACTCTACCCTTTGTCTTAATGTTTCAATTGGATGCTCAAATTATTTCCCACATTATCATATCTAAATTTGGTGAGCCCAGCTTCTCGGCAAACAGTTTTGTCATGCTTGCTGTGCAGTTGCTATTGTAGCTACCTACTTTCAGCTGCATTGCACTTCTTTCTCAATTCAATTCATTTAGCAACTAACTCTACTCATGGGTCCACCTGTCAACTTACTGAGTCCACTCTTTCTGCTCCAAGCTTCCTCATACTCCAGGCCTACTCTTCACTCTGTTAAGCCTCCTTAAAAATCAAGCCCATCAAGAAACAAGAAAATAAACGAAAATATTCTGTCCACGTATAAAATCTAAAGCCAGGTTATACATTCTGGAAGGTGTTAGAGATACACAATGTTCCACATTAGTTGTATAAGGGCTTACAGAGAGTCTAAAATTATAATGGCCACGGTTAATCAATTCATTTCCTTAGTTGTGGCTATACTCATATTTTTATTACTAACAATCCTTTCTAACCGATCAACAAGTTAAATAACTTGACCTTGATAAAGCAATTAAAATACAGAAGCAGTGGATGGATGCTCCCATGCAGGGGACAACAAGTCTAAGACCCAGCAACATCTAACACCAAGGAAGACAAGTAATTAAAAGAACAGAAGAAAATTCATGAAGTGTCAAACAAAAATGAAAGGGAAGCATCAAGCAGAAATAGATAACTGCTACAACCAAACTAACGAAAAAAGCAGCAGATCAGAACTAGTAAATCCAATTATAGTTTTTTAGCATACAAGATAAAAGATCCATCATCAATCATAATAAACCTGTAATAGCAGAAGAATGATGATAACCAGCTGAAACTTTTACAATTTCTTTGGGTAGTCCAGCAACTTCAAGTGGTTCCTGCAATAATATATCCCGGCCAGCTTAGTTAAACCAAAAGTTTAATGGTGTGGCTGAGACAACTGGCTTAGCCAAGAAACAGAAGTATGACAATTAGTGACAGAGACTCAAGGTTCAGCGTTTTGCCTCATGAGACAACTTAATCTCGAATAAGACTCCGCATTGCTTATATGACAAATGCCAAAATGGATTTAACAAGATCCTGAACTCCTTTTGGGAGTTGTGTGCCCCTTTTTTGGGATTTTTTTTTTTTTTTTTGAGGGGGGGAGGGGATCCAAATAAACCTTTTGACATTTCACAGAAGGAAAAATAACTTTCTTGGTTTCGTGGAGAAGGTCAATAGCAAGACCCAACACTAGTTGGAACCAAAAACCCTAAAATCAGACCCCAACTAGTATTGGGTCTCGTTAATTGGAAGAGAAGAAGCGAAAAGGGGAGTTTTGGGTTTTGAGCAGGTAAAGATCTCACATGAGCTACTGCATCTGTTAAATCTTAATAATCGGTTCAAGGAGGGACAAAAAGTCCACCAATTTGAAAAAAATGAGGACTATTGGGCCTTTTGTACCTAATATTATCTCTACATTACTAATCACCTTTTTGTTTCTGCTATAGAACTCTGCGTAACTAATACTTGCATACTCAAGTAAGAACTTATGAATTAGTTCAAACGAGATACAATGTGGAATAAAAGTACGCGTATTAGCAATACACAGATAAAGCTAATTCTTCATCTTGGGATCGCAATCTCTAGCTTACCTCCCTGGCTCTCTACACGTCACCACTAGTTCCAAAAGCTCACCCTCTCACTCTTTTTCAGGGTGAGGGGAGGGGAGAGGCGGATGAGGGGATATATAATTCTTCCTTATACACCAAACACACTCGTGCCTAATAGTGCATGAATTGGCTTACAAGAAGATATACCTCCCATGACCGATGGGAAAGACATGAGCTCCTCAAAGCCATTTGCAATATTTTGCGTACACCAAGAAACGACAGATATAAACACATATGCTTTAATCTTTACAGTCTATGCAATTATAAGAACATCCTGGTTCCTTTTCGGCCACCTACACATGAAGCACATAGGTACTTTTCTTACCCTCTCTCCTCTCCCCACTTCCCACTTCAAATCTCACACCTTTAACAAATTCTCCCTCCCTCCATCACCTCTCTCCACAAGGCACACGTATCAGAAATCACCTTTTCAGCTCTCCATTCCCTCTCACACCCATATTTCACCCTGTCACGTTTAATGATACATTTTTTTCCTTTAACAAGGTGGTATTAGTTTTTCTACTTGATTAGCCTCCTAGCGGATTTCCCTCTAGGATTGTTCCACTACGTTCACAACAGAATCAGGTTTAAGCAACAAGGATATGAAATATCAGGCAGACCAAACAAAGATGACCTCTATTGGATATAAAAATATTTCTGGCACCTTACCATGTGCTTTGCCCCTAAAGATAGGCTCAAATAAGTAACAGGGAGCAGGGGAACCCTTTCATGACAATGATCCTTTTTTTTTATAAATCCCTTTCGTGACGAACACAAAGAGCATAGTAGAGGAAAGATCTCTTTGCATCAAGCCTCCTTTAATATAACTATTACCTAAATTATAGAGAATTTTACTGTAAAGACAAATCTTTTGACCTAACCTCCACTATTTCCCCACACTTTTGCCCAGTTTGTCAACACGTGTGGTGTTTCCATCCATCCTAATGAACTGCACTCTGATTTGTAAAGCGTCTAGGATCAGATTAAGCATCTGGCAAGTTAGAGCAAAGATAAGCACATGATACCCACGGGGAATCAAATGACCCAATAAACCCGGTATAAATGTTATCTTGTAGGAATCTTCATGTATCACAGAACTTCTTGGTTCTTCTACTAACTGCGGGTGAACACATATTTTCTTCAAGAAAGTTTAGCCAAAGGGATGTCTGAGAGGGCCCTTTTTTTCTTTGTTGAAACTGGTAATGTTCAGTCTGAGTGGGCGATCTTCCCCTTCAAGAAATTTGTGTAGAGTTCCCGCTGAGATTTCGTCAATTTAAGCCACACAGTGATCTCATTTATCTTCATACTTCCATCAGGAAATACTTCTTCAAACGTCGCAGAAGATCTGGTTCAATCTTTTGCCTAAGTTTCTTTGCAGTTTCTGAGCTCCAACGCTTTGGAGAAGCATTTTCATCACTTCCATGAAGAATGGGATCCTTATAAATCTTCTTAAACCAGTTTCTGTCACTCGGCAGCTTAAGGTAGCAGAAGTTGAATAAAGCCATATTTCCTCAAGGTTGTTTTGAATGGGTGTGCCAATCACAATGATCACAATCAATCTTACGCACACTTTCAGCCACCAGTGCATTGGGATTCTTTATACAATGCCCCTCATCAAGAATCATATAATCCCACCGACCATGACAAAAAGGCTTTACATAAATTCTTAAAAGATTGTAGGTTATGAGAAGAAAGCCTTTGCCCTGAAGAACTTGTTGAAGAATATCATCCCGGATAGCTAGCCTTTGACGAAAATATTTCTCTACTGAAACATAATACACATCTCTGAACTCGTCAGCCCATTGGTTCATCAAAGTTGCTGGAGCAACAATCAAAATCCTCTCGATAAGCCCTGAATTGTATAATCCGGCTAAGAAGCCGCAAATCTGTCCCGTCTATGCCAGACCCAATATCAACGCCTAATATCCTACCTTTACCCTGAGTATGCAGCGAGCAAAGCCACTCCATATCAAAGCGTTGGTGAAGATACAGTTCTAATTCCCGGAGAATGTTGTTAATAACCAAACTACTAAGATCTCTTTTCTCCTTTTTCATTGTCCCAGGAGGTTGTCGTTTGGACTCTTTTTAATCCTTTGATTCAACATGAACTAATTTACAGAGGCGGTGATAGCCTTCCTTCTTCACATACTTCATTGACTCAGGAGATTGTCGCTTTGATTATCTTTTATCCTTTGATTCAACAGGAATTGACATCTTCTCTTTTTTCATTGTCTAAGGAGGATGTCGTTTTGATTGTGGTTTATTCTTTGATTCAACAGTAATTGATGTCTTCTCCTTTTTCATTGTCTTCAGAGGTTTTTGATCTGATTTTTCAATGTCCTTTCCCTCAGGAACTAATTGACAGACGCGGCGATAGCCTTCCTTCGTCACATACTTCATTTTTATCTACGTGTACTTTTTTATAGCTAAAATTCCCATCAGAAGCAAGAACGGACAGAGACCACAGAGTCTACATAAAGCGAATGACCACAACTCGAACTAGTGGGCCCCTCTTTACAACGACATAGCCAGGAATTCCGCCAAGGGTGTTCAAACTTTAAATAAGTCAATAATTTTTTTATTTTTGTCGATGAATGGTGTACCAAATTTTTAAAATCTAACTATGCAACATTTAGCTAAACAATAGATAAACTTTTAATATAACCACAGTTTTATAAATCAAAATTAAAATAAGAAAAGACAACATTAAAAAATTTACTAATAAAAGTAAGCATAAAACCAAAGGAAAGAGAGAGTCGAGAGAATTTATAGTTTGTAGAGAGCTTTTGTTAAAGAAATATTGTAGAGCTTGACTTTTAAATTATAAAGTTTATTTAAGAAATAAATTTTAGTTAAAATATTACTTTTAAGATTAGTTGTTCATTTCTACACAAATTTTAAGTTTTAAGAGTGATTTTATTAGGAACATTTTTAGATTGAAAAAGAATTAAATAGACCACACGTAATGGTCACCGTTTAGTTTTGGCAAACAAAATAAGCACAACTTTGAACCCGCGAATAACACGTCACTTTGAACACCCTGAACCACCGCACTACCTAGTGTTAAGGGTGTTCAAAATATTATATATACTCATATAAAGTAGTATTTAACTTATATACGCAGTTTAATTTTTCGGCGAAGTGTGCGCTTGATCACCCTTAGCATAGGGTGGCTACGCCACTGCCTCTTTAAACCCAGCTAAAATAAACGGCGGTTTCAAGGTGAGAAGAAAGCTAGAATTTGGGTGTTTGTCGAGATGGAGTTAAGGTGGCGATCAGGTGTTCTCATATGGTAGCCGAATGGATGTTTGACAAGACGGAGATGGAGAATGACATGATATATGTATGTATTGATGCTCAAAAATCAACTACACCGTATAACTATTCGTTGTTCTCTGGTTCTCTTTTTGAAAATGGAAAAATTCTCTTCATTTTTGCTCTCAGTCCCTTTCGCTTCAAGTAAGTGTGCTCGTCCCCGAATTGTGTGTGCAGGTGTCTGTATAGTGTGAGTGTGAATGAAGTGAAGCGCTGAGCAAGAAAGGATATGAGGGAATATTCCACCTATTTTGGAAAATGCTAGGAAGGTTCATTCTGTAGGCATATGTGAGGAAGGTTTATTAGCCTATTTGGCCAAGAATCCTATGTGTAGGTGGGTGTATTTGGGGAAGGTCACTTTAGAGTGAAGAAGTGATGACTTTGGATGGAAGGAAAATTATTCTATTTTTTTCAAATTCTTTTTCCTTAAAAGACAATCTAAACTTAAAATATTACACTAATATTTTTAGACTAGAAAAAATTTAAGAAACTACTAAAGAAAAATTATCAAATTCCTAGCTAACTTATTACTACAAAGCTTAAAAGAAAATATACTTTTTTGTGAATTTTTATTTTCTTTTGTAAATGAAAACAAAACTAATATGTAAATATGCGAGCTTTGTTATATTTTTCAATTTCCTTAAGTAAAATCTAATAAAAATGAAGTAAAAAGCTAACTATCAAAATAAAATCTAAATACAATATTAAAATGCTAAATAGTTGTAAAAAACCTCAAGTATGGTTAAAAATTAGGTGCTCACAAGGTGCACGAATTCTAGGAGATTATTGAACTATGCCACCATCGCTACAAAGAATATAGGACATTCCAGCCAATCACCTATGGGACACTATCCAATTTGAATTCCATAGAACTCCACCCATAGAGATTTCTAGGGTGCTTTACCAGGCCCAAAATCCACAGTAAAACCGTTATATATATATATTTTTTTTAAAAGGACAGTCGTGCACAAAGCATCCCGCATACAATATATATATGGGCTGGAGATCCGGAAATTTTCCCTGACTATATCCTCCACCAAACAACAACAACAACAACAACAACAAAAAATTCAGTGCAATCCCACACGTAGGGTTTGGGGAGGATAGTGTGAACGCAAATCTTACCCCTACCTTATGAAGGAAGAGAGGTTGTTTCCGATGGACATATCCTCCACCACAATTTTCATAACATTTTCATCATTATTTATATCCCTCCCAAAGTTCTCCATAGTAGGAAGGCCTTTGGAGCCATCTCACACCCCCCACAAACTCATAACCCATCCCACAATAGTATTGGGAACCAATTGAAGGTTGAAAGCATAAAATCTAACAGCAAAAAACAATGTTGCAACAAATAGTTGTGAGTACTATATAATTATTGTATGATTTCACAAATGTCTTCAGTTAATTGATGAAGTTATGTCCTATCCAAATACGACATACTTATTATATGATTAAAAACTATGTTCAATTAATTGATGAAGTTATGTTTCTAACCTATCTAAAGTATGAAATTGTATCAAAAAGGTCAAGATAGCATACAATTATATAACCTCTATCATCTGCTGACACCCCTAGCTGTCCATAATCATTGAGCCCGCTGGCATAAACACGACCATTTTCTGCAAAAATAGAGGGCAATTAATTTGTAGGTAAAGCCTATGCTGATGCAACAGCAGTCTAAAACATTATTTTAGTGAGAGATTCTATAAGAACAGGACAATCCTATTTGGCCAAATACCTAGCTACAAACTCTTATTTCCTTTCATTACATTATCTCACAACAAGTTTTATCATGACATAAAATAGATTGATGCTGGTGGACAAGTTTGAACACAATCTTCAACTAAAAAGACAAAGCTCAAAGTGCACTAGAAAAATGGAAGCACATATTGAAAAAATAAGATGTTATCAGAAAAGGAAAATGAAGCTACTATTGACGCTAAACGTGCATATTAAAATCTAGGGAAGATAAAAGCTAGCATTAACTATTAAATATCCGCAAAAACTTTGCATAGAAATTTGATCAATCAATTAACTTAACCTTAATCCCCAACTAGGTGGCTTTGACTATATGAATCTTCTATATCCATTTTGCTAAGTATCACAAAATATTCTCACCACCTCCCTAGCGCTCCCCCCCTCCCCCACACAAACCCCCAACAAGAAAAACTGGTACTCCCTCTGTTTCAATTTAGATGATACGCTTTCCTTATTAGTCCGTTCCAAAAAGAATAACACATTTCTATATTTAGAAACAACTCAACTTTGAACTTCATATTACCCACTTTACCCTTAATGAGAAGTTTTTATGACCACACAAATATCATGGCCCACAAAGTTTTTGCCCCTTAAGCTTTTAGGACCACATGTCCTAAAAATCTTCTTTTTTTCCTTAAACTTTGTGTCAAGTCAAACTACATCGTCTAAATTGAAACGTAGGGAGTAGAAAAAATCAGCTCTTTGTGTTTTTTTTAAGTGGTTTCTTTTTTTTTTTTTTTTTTGATAACTAATATTTATTAAAAAGTAGTATCAAGAAAATACTGCAGCAAGTACAACAGAGCTAGGCTAGGAACATCAGATCTCTATAAAATCTAACAAGTCTAGCAAATCCTGAAAATTGAAAACGTTGTTTCCATTTTTCCAATAGTACAAATTTTGAATGCATCTATATTTTACTACTTGAAGATGCTCCCTTTGCCCTCAAAACATCTAATATTTCTCTCTGTCCAAATTGCCAATGCAATGCGCAATGTATGGTGATCCTGATCTTCTTCTTATATGTCCCAGCATAGAATGACTTCCAGCACCATAGCAAACCTCTGAACTTCTGAGGAATAGCACTCGGAACACTAAAAATAGCCATAAACATGGTCCAAATCTGCCAGGTATAATGACAGTGCATAAAGAGGTCATCCACAGATTCACAGGAGTTCTCACATAGATACCATCTACCACACATACTAAAGCCTATTCGTCTCAAATTATCTTGAGTCAAGCATGCTTCATGAGCCGCCATCCAACCAAGACAAGACAAGCCACTTTAGTTGGTGCAAATGTCTTCCACATTAGCTTCCAAGGCCACACTGCCACTGTCTCCGAACAGATTTAATAAGTTCTTTGTAGTAAGAATTCACAGTAACCATTCCATTCTTATTAAAATTTCAACATAGTGCATCTTCTTTCCCCTGATTAATATTTATTGAGAGCATTTTTTGCAAAAAAATCCACTTCGTGCATTTCCCAATCAAAGAAGTTCCTCCTAAACCAGAAACTCCAACCAGTTTTATTCGAAACATCAGCTATTAAGACATTAGTGTTATTCACCACTCTATACAGACGAGGGAACTGCTCCTTCAAAGATACTAAACCATCCCAATCGTCTTTCCACAGCCTAAATTTTTGCCCATTTCCAATTCCAATGTTGACATTCTTGCTGAATCCCCCTCCCAACCCCCAAAGATTAGCTATTTGTCTCCATACAGCTACTCCGTGTGAAGTTTTCACTGCCTTGGGATCCCAAAGCCCCTCGATAGAACAAAATCTGCTCTCTTTGGCCCAATTTATGTAGCACTTTCTTTTTTAGTTTATCACATAAAATAATGACACATTTTTATATTTAGAAATAATTATAACATCCAAATTTCCATTTTGGCCTTATTAGGGGTCATTTGGTTACAGGGATTAGGTATAAAATTTGACATTACATTTATCCGGTGTTTGGTTATGGGTAATTAACTAATATTGGTATGGATTTTGTGTTGAATTTGATGGCAAGATTAATTGAACTAGTGTGAACATTTGAAGCCTCCTTTTTGGAAGAAATTGATAAATGCATTTACATTGCATGATCACACTTAATATGATGTCATGCATGATATTATTAAGGCAATTTCCCTTCTATAAATAGCAAGGGTTTTGTTCATTTGAAAACATCTCTCACTTGCCTTCTTATCTCCCAAAGGCATTTGAATCTTCTTTCTCTATTGTAGTATTTCACTTGCATTTTTGGAGTGAAATAAAGTTTGAGTTGATTGTGTCGAGGACTAGGCAAAAATCAAATTTTGCTCAACCTCGTTAATTTCTGGTGTTCTTTTTATTATTGTCTCATTTACTATTTATTAGCTGTCTTTAGATATAGTAGTTGTGATTAAATCACTCTCTATATATTCGGCTTCCGCAACAATTGGTATCAGAGCCAAAGTTCTATCTTAGTATGCTCTGTGGTTGCAGCATAGTCTAAACTTCCACATCAGAAAAGAATTACTTTGGTGTTCTGTACTGTCAGCAAATAAATAATGTTTGTAGCAAAAATGGGAGATAATAAACAAGAAGAATCTACATCAAGTGTCAATAATACGTCATTGTTGGCATCTTCGCTTATGACAAGAATTGTGTCAAATGCGAAATTTGCGGTAGAAACTTTTGACGGGTCAGGACATTTTGGGATGTGGCAAGGCGAGGTTCTAGATGTTCTTTTTCAACAAGGGCTAGATCTTGCCATTGAAGAAAGGAAACCAGATGTTATTGGAGAAGAATATTGGAAAATTATCAACCGTGTTGCTTGCGGTACCATTCGATCCTATCTTGCTAGAGAGAAGAAATATTCATACACAAAGGAAACTTCTGCAAGTAAATTATAGAAAGCACTAGAGGATAAATTTTTGAAGAAAACAGCCAAAATAAATTGTACATGAAAAAGAGACTGTTTCGCTTCACCTATGTTCCTGATACCACAATGAATGAACATATCACCAGTTTCAATAAGTTGGTCACAGATTTGCAAAATATGGA
>ML319359.1:6798-20292 GCA_005239505.1 Nicotiana paniculata | reverse complement strand
GTAACTTGATCATTTCGATGAATTGGTTATGGTTCCTTGGGTTGTATTTGATTTCCCGAAAAATATCATATGATCCGGTACTGGATCCATACCAAGGCGTCCGGCCTGGACCATGGATGGCGATAATACAGGCACGACTGGCGAAATTAAAGTTTAATGGCCATAAAATGCCAAAAAATGTAACTTGATCATTTTAAAGTGTTGGTTATGGTTCCTTGGGTTATATTTGATGTCCCGGACAAATATCATGCGATCCGGTACTGGCTCCATACCAAGGCGTCTGGCCTGGACCATGGCAGGCGATAATATAGGCACGACTGGCGGAATTCCAGTTTAATTGCCATAAAATGCCAAAAAATGTAGCTTGATAATTTCGAAGCGTTGGTTATGGTTCCTTGTATCGTATTTGATGTCTCAGACAAATATCATGAGATTCGGTACAGGATCCGTACCAAGGTGCCCGGCCTGGACCATGGCAGGCGATAATACAGGCACAGCTGGCGGAATTCCAATTTAATTGCCATAGAATTCCAAAAAATGTAACTTGATCATTTCGAAGCATTGGTTTTGGTTCCTTGTGTCGTATTTGATGTCTCGGAAAAATATCATGAGATTCAGTACCGGCTCCGTACCAAGGAGTCCAACCTGGACCATGGCAGGCGATAATACAGGCATGACTGGCGGAATTCCAGTTTACTTGCCATAAAATGCTAGAAAATGTAACTTGATCATTTCAAAGCGTTAGTTATGGCTCCTTGGGTCATATTTGATTCCTGGACAAATATCGTGTGATTCGGTACCGGCTACGCACCAAGGCGTCCCGCCTGGACCATAGCAGGCGATAATACACGCACGACTTTGCGGAATTCCAGTTTAATTGCCAAAAAATGTTACTTGATCATTTCGAAGAGTTGGTTATGGTTCCTTGGGTTATATTTGATGTCTCGGACAAATATCATGTGATCCGGTACCGGCTCCATACCAAGGTTTCCGGCCTGGACCATGGATGGCGATAATACAGGCACGACTGGCGGAATTCCAATTTAATTGCCATAAAAGGCCAAAAAATGTAACTTGATCATTTCGAAGCGTATGTTATGGTTACTTGGGTCGTATTTGTCCCGGAGAAATATCATGTGATCCGGTACCGGCTCCATCCCAAGGCATCCGGCCTGGACTATGGCAGGCGATAATACAGGCACGGCTGGCGGAATTCCATTTTAATTGCCATAAAAGGCCAAAAAATTTAACTTGATCATTTTGAAGCATTGGTTATGGTTCCTTTGATTTTATTTGATGTCCCGGACAAATGAAATACGATTCGGTACCATCTACCTACTACGGTGTCCGGCTTGGACCATGGCAGGCGATAATACAGGCACGACTTGGCGGAATTCCAGTTTAATTGCCATAAAATGCCAAAAAATGTAATTTGATCATTTCGAAGAGTTGGTTATGGTTGCTTAGGTTGTATTTGATGTCCCGAAAAAATATCATGAGATCCGATACCGGCTGCATACCAAGGCGTCCGGCCTGGACCATGGATGGCGATAATACAGGCACGACTGGCGGCATTCCAGTTTAATAGCTATAAAATGCTAATAAATGTAACTTGATAATTTCGAAGCGTTGGTTATGGTTCTTTGGGTCATATTTGATATCCCGGATATATATCATGCGATCCGGTACCGGCTCCATACCAAGGCGCCCGGCCTGGACCATTGATGGCTATAATACAGGCACGACTGGCGGAATTCCAGTTTAATAGCAATAAATTGCCAAAAAATGTAACTTGATCATTTCAAAACGTAGGTTATGGTTCCTTCGGTCATATTTATGTCCCGGACAAATATCATGCGACTCGGTACCGGATCCTTAACAAGGTATCTGGCCTAGATCATGGCAGGCGATAATACAGGCACGACTAACGGAATTCCAGTTTAATTGCCATAAAATACCAAAAAATGTAACTTGATCATTTCGAGGCATTGGTTATGGTTCCTTGGGTCATATTTGATATACCAAACAAATATCATGCGGTCCGGTACCGGCTCCGTGCCAAGGCGTCTGACCTGGACAATGGCTATCGATAATACATGCACGACTGACGGAATTCCAGTTTAATTGCCATAATGCCAAAAAATGCAACTTGATCATTCGAAGCATTGGTTATGGTTCCTTGGGTCGTATTTAATGTCCCGGAAAAATATCATGCGATCCGATAACGGCTCCGTACCAAGGCATCCGGCTTGGACCATGGCAGGCGATAATACAAGCACGACTTGGCGGAATTCCAGTTTAATTGCCATAAAATGCCAAAAAATGTAACTTGATCATTTCAAAGCGTTGGTTATGGTTTCGTGGATCGTATTTAATGTCCCGGAAAAATATCATACGATCCGATAACGGCTCCGTACCAAGCGTCCGGCCTGGACCATGGCTGGCGATAATACAAGCACGAATTGGCGAAATTCCAGTTTAATTGCCATAAAATGCCAAAAAATGTAACTTGATCATCTCGAAACGTAGGTTATGGTTCCTTGGGTCATATATTATGTCCCATACAAATATCATGTGACCCGGTATCGGCTCCCTAACAAGGCGTCCGGCCTGGACCATGGCAGGCGATAATACAGGCACGACTAGCGGAATTCCAGTTTAGTTGCCATAAAATGCCAAAAATTGTAACTTGATAATTTTGAAGTGTTGGTTATGGTTCCTTGTGTCGTATTTTATGTCCCGGACAAATATCATGAGATTTGGTACCGGCTTCGTACCAAGGAGTCCGACCTGGACCATGGCAGGCGATAATACAGGCACGACTAGCGGAATTCCAGTTTAGTTGCCATAAAATGCCAAAAATTGTAACTTGATAATTTTGAAGTGTTGGTTATGGTTCCTTGGTTCATATATTATGTCCTGAATAGATATCATGCGATTCGGTATTGGCTACGTACCACGTCGTCCGACCTGGACCATGGCAGGCGATAATACATGCACGACTTGGCGGAATTCCAGTTTAATTTCCATAAAATGCCAAAAAATTTAACTTAATCATTTCGAAGAGTTGGTTATGGTTCCTTGGGTTTTATTTGATGTCCCGAAAATATATCATGAGATATGGTACCGGCTCCATACCAAGGCGTCCGGCCTGGACCATGGATAGCGATAATACAGGCGTGACTGGCGGAATTCCAGTTTAATAGCCATAAAACGCCAAAAAATGTAACTTGATCATTTCGAAGCATTAGTTATAGTTCCTTGGGTCATATCTGATATCCCCGAGAAATATCATGCGACCCGGTATCGGCTCCCTACCAAGGCGTCCGACCTGGACCATGGCAGGCGATAATACAGGCACGACTGGCGGAATTCCAGTTTAATTGCCATAAAATGCCAAAAAATGTAACTTGATCATTTCGAAGCGTTGGTTATGGTTCCTTGGGTCGTATTTGATCTCCCGGAAAAATATCATGCGATCCGGTACCCGCTTCATACCAAAGCGTCCGGCCTTGACCATGGATGGCGATAATACAGGCGTGACTGGCGGAATTCCAGTTTAATTGCCATAAAATGCTAAAAATGTAACTTGATCATTTCGAAGCGTTGGTTATTGTTCCTTGGGTCATATTTGATCTCCCAGAGAAATATCATGTGATCCGGTACCAGCTCTGTACCATGGCGTCCGGCCTGGACTATGGCAGGCGATATTACAGGCACAGCTGGCGGAATTCTAGTTTAATTGCCATAAAATTCCAAAAAATATAACTTGATCATTACCAATCATTGGCTATGGTTTCTTTGGTCGTATTTGATGTCCCGGACAAATATCATGCAACTAGGTACCGGATCCATACCAAGGCATCCGGCCTGGACCATGGATGGCGATAATACAGGCACGACTGGCAGAATTCCAATTTAATTGCCATAAAATCCCAAAATATGTAACTTGATTATTTTGAAGCATTGGTTATGGTTCCTTGGGTCGTATATGATGTCTCCGAGAAATATCATGTGATCCGGTACTAGCTCCGTACCAAGGCGTCCGGCCTGGACCATGGCAGGCGATAATACAGACACGATTGGCAGAATTCAAGTGTAATTGCAATAAAATGCAATAAATGAAACTTGATCATTTAGAAGCGTTATTTATGGTTCATGTAATCGTATTTGATGTCCCGGAGAAATATCATGCGATCCGGTACCGGCTCCGTATCAAGGCGTCCGGCCTGGACTATGGCAGGCGGTATTACAGGCACGACTGGCGGAATTCCTATTTAATTGCCATAAAATGCCAAAAATGTAACTTGATCATTTCGAAGCGTTGGTTATGGTTCCGTGTGTCGTATTTGATGTCTCGGACAAATATCATGAGATTCAGTACCGACTCCGTACCAAGGAGTCCGACCTGGACCATGGCAGGCGATAATACATGCATGACTGGCGAAATTCCAATTTAATTGCCATAAAACGCCAAAAAATGTAACATGATCATTTCGAAGCATTGTTTAGGGTTCCTTGGGTCATATTTCATATCCCGGACTAATATCATGATACCCAATACCAACTATGTACCAAGGCACCTGGCCTTGACCATGGTAGGCGATAATACATACACGACTGTGGGAATTCCAGTTTAATTGCCATAAAATGCCAAAAAATTAAACTTGATCATTTCAAAGCATTGGTTATGGTTTTGTGGGTTGTATTTGATGTCTTGGAGAAATATCATGTGATCCGGTACCATCTCTGTACCAAGGCGTCCGGCCTAGACCATGGCAAGCGATAATAGAGGTACGACTGGCGGAATTCCAATTTAATTGCCATAAAATGCCAAAAAATGTAACTTGATCATTTTAAAGCGTTGGTTATGGTTTCTTGGGTCGTATTTGATGTCCAGGACAAATATCATGTGATCCGGTACCAGCTCCGTACCAAGGCGTCCGGCCTGGACCATGGTACGCGCTAATACAGGCACTACTGGCGGAGTTCAAAATTTATTGCCATAAAATGCCAAAGAAAGTAACTTGATCATTTGGAAGCGTTGGTTATAGTTCCTTGGGTCATATTTAATGTCCCAGACAAATATCATGTGACCCGGTACCGGTTCCGTACCAAGGCGTCTGGCCTGGACCATGGCAGGCGATAATACAGGCACGATTGTCGGAATTCCAGTTAAATTGACATAAAATGCCAAAAAATGTAAATTGATCATTTCAAAGCATTGGTTATGGTTCCTTGGGTCATATTTAATGTCCCGCACAAATATCATGCGACCCAGTACCATTTTCGTACCAAGGTGAACGACCTGGACCATGGCAGGCGATAATACAGGCACGACTTGCTGAATTCCAGTTTAATTGCCATAAAATGACAAAAATGTAACTTGATCATTTCGAAGCGTTGGTTGTGGTTCCTTGGGTCATATTTCATATCCCGGACAAATATTATGTGACCTGGTACCGTCTCCGTACCAAGGCGTCCGACCTGGACCACGCCAGGCGATAATACAGGCACGACTGTCAGAATTCTAGTTTAATTGTCATAAAATGCCAAAAAATGTAACTTACTCATTTTAAAGTGTTGGTTATGGTTCCTTGGGTCATATTTGATATCCTGGACAAATATCATGCGATCCGGTACCGGCTCCGTACCAAGGCGTCCGGCTTGGACCGTGGCAGGCGATAATACATGCACGAATGACGGAATTCCAGTTTAATTGCCATAAAATGCAAAAATGTAACTTGATCATTTTGAAGTGTTTGTTATGATTCCTTGGGTCGTATTTTATGTCCCGGAAAAATATCATGTGATACGTTACTCTGTACCAAGGTGTCCGGCCTGGACCATAGCAGGAGATTATACAGGCATGACTGGCGAAATTCCAGTTTACATGCCATAAAATGCCAAAAAGTGTAACATCATCATTTCGAAGCGTTGGTTATGGTTCCTTGTGTCGTATTTGATGTCTCAAATAAATATCATGAGATTCGGTACCGGCTCCGTACCAAGGAGTCCGACCTGGACCATGGCAGGCGATAATACATGCATGACTGGCGCAATTCCAGTTTAATTGCCATAAAATGCAAAAAAATGTAACTTGATCATTTCGAAGTTTTGGTTATGGTTCCTTGGGTCATATTTAATGTCTCGGACAAATATCATTTGACCCGGTACCGGCTTCGCACCAAGGCGTCCAGCTTGGAACATGGCAGGCGATAATACATGCGCGACTGACGGGTTTCCAGTTTAATTGCCATAAAATGCCAAAAAATGTAACTTGATCATTTCGAAGAGTTTGTTATGGTTTCTTGAGTTGTATTTGATGTCTAGAAAAAATATCACGCGATCCGGTACCGGCTCCATACCAAGGCATCCGGCCTGGACCATGGATGGCGATAATACAGGCACGACTGACGGAATTCCAATTTAATTTCCATAAAATGCCAAATAATTTAACTTGATCATTTCGAAGCATTAGTTATGGTTCCTTGGATCCTATTTGATGTCCAGGACAAATATCATGTGATCCGGTACCGGCCCCGTACCAAGTCGTCCGGCCTGGACCATGGCAGGCACTAATACAGGCACGACTGGCGGAATTCCAGTTTAAATTCCATAGAATGTCAAAAAATATAACTTGATCATTTAGAAGAATTGGTTATGGTTCCTTGGGTCATACTTGATATCCAGGACAAATATCATGTGATCCGGTACTGGCTCCGTACCAAGGCATCCGGCCTGGACCATGGCAGGCGATAATACATGCACGACTGACGGAATTCCAGTTTAATTTCCATAAAATGCCAAAAAAGGTAACTTGATCATTGCGAAGCGTTGGTTATGGTTCCCTGGGTCGTATTTGATGTCCTGGAAAAATAGCATGAGATCCGGTACCGAATGCGTACCAAGGCGTCCGGCCAAGACAATGGCAGGCGATAATACAGACACGACTACCGGAATTCCAGTATAATTTCCATAAAATGCCAAAAAATGTAATTGGATCATTTCTAAGTGTTGGTTATGGTTCCTTGGGTCATATTTGATGTCCTGGAGAAATATAATGCGATTCGATAACGGCCTTGTACCATGGCGTCCGGCCTGGACCATGGCAAGCGATAATATAGGCACGACTAGCGGAATTCCAGTTTAATTGCCATAAAATACCAAAAAATATAACTTGATCACTTCGAAGCGTTGGTTATGGTTCCTTGGATCGTATTTGATGTCTGGGATAAATATCATGATATCCGGTGCCGGCTCCGTACCAAGGCGTCCGGCCTGGACCATGGCAGGCAATAATACAGGCACGACTGGCGGAATTCCTGTTTAATTGCCATAAAATTCAAAAAAATGTAACTTGATAATTTCGAAGCGTTGGTTATAAATCCTTGGGTTGTATTTGATGTCCCAGAAAAATATCATGCGATTCAGTACAGGCTACGCACCAAGGCATCCGTCCTGGAAAATTGAAGGCGTTAATGCAGGCACGACTTAGCGGAATTCTAGTTTAATTGCCATAAAATGCCAAAAATTGTAACTTGATCCTTTCAAAGTTTTGGTTATGGTTCTTAGGGTCATATTTGATGACCCGGACAAATATTATGCGATTCGGTATCGTCTACGTACCACGGCGTTCGGCCTGGACCATGGCAGGCGATAAGAAAGGCACGACTTGGCGGAATTCCAGTTGAATTGCCATAAAATGCCAAAAATTGTAACTTGATCCTTTCAAAGTTTTGGTTATGGTTCTTAGGGTCATATTTGATGTCCTGGACAAATATCATGCGATTTGGTACCGGTTACGTACCACGGCGTCCGACCTAGACCATGGCAGGCGATAATACAATCACGACTTGGCGGAATTCCAGTTTAATTTCCATAAAATGCCAAAGAATGTCACTTGATCAATTCGAAGAGTTGGTTATGGTTCCTTGGGTTGTATTTGATGTCCCGAAAAAATATCATGCGATCCGGTGCCGGCTCTATACCAAGGCGGCCGACCTGGACCATGGATGGCGATAATACAGGCACGACTGGCGAAATTCCAGTTTAATTGCGATAAAATGCCAAAATATGTAAACTTGATCATTTTGTAGCGTGGTTATGGTTCCTTGGATCATATTTGATGTGCCAGACAAATATCATGTGATCCGGTACCGTCTCTGTACCAAGGCGTCCGCCTGGACCATGGTAGGAGATAATACATGCACGACTGTCGGAATTCCAGTTTAATTGCCATGAAATGCAGAAAAATGTAACTTGATCATTTAAAAGCATTGGTTATGGTTCTATGGGTCGTACTTGATGTCCTGGGGAAATATCATGCGATCTGGTACCATCTCTGTACCACGGCGTCCGACCTAGACCATGGCAGGCGATAATAGAGGCAGGACTAGCGAAATTCTAGTTTAATTGCCATAAAATGCCAAAAAATGTAACTTGATCATTTTTAAGCATTGGTTATGGTTCCTTGGGTCGTATTTGAAGACGAGGACAAATATCATGCAATCCGGTACCGGCTCCGTACCAAGGCGTCCGGCCTGGACCATGGCAGGCGCTAATACAGGCACGACTGGCGGAATTCCAGTTTAATTGCCATAAAATACCAACAAATGTAACTTGATCATTTCAAAGCGTTGGTTATGGTTCCTTGGTTCGTATTTGATTTCCTAGACAAATATCATGATATCCGGTACCGGCTCCATACCAAGGCGTCCGACCTGGACCATGGCAGGCGCTAATACAGGCACGACTGGCGGAATTCCAGTTTAATTGCCATAAAATTCCAAAAAATGTAACTTGATCATTTCGAAGCGTTGGTTATGAATCCTTAGATTGAATTTGATGTCTCGGACAATATCATGTGATTCGGTACCGGCTCCGTACCAAGGTGTTTGGCCTGGACCATGGCAGGCGATAATGCAGGCACGACTTGGCGGAATTCTAGTTTAATTGCCATAAAATGTCAAAAAATATAACTTGATCCTTTCGAAGAGTTGGTTATGGTTTCTTGGGTTGTATTTAATGTCCCGGACAAATAGCATGTGATCCGGTACCGTGTCCATACCAAGGCATCCGGCCTAAACCATGGATGGCGATAATACAGGCACGACTGGCGGAATTCAAGTTTAATTGCCATAAAAAGCGAAAAAATGTAACTACATCATTTCGAAGTTTTGGTTATGGTTCCTAGGGTCATATTTGATTTCCTGGACAAATATCATGCGATTAGGTACCGACTACGTACCGCGGCGTCCGGCCTGGACCATGGCAAGCGATAATAAGGCACGACTTGGCGAAATTCCAGTTTAATTGCCATAAAATGCAAAAAAATGTAACTTGATCATTTCGAAGATTTGGTTATGGTTCCTTGGGTTGTATTTGATGTCCCAGAAAAATATCATGCGATCCGGTGCCGGCTCCATACCAAGGCGTTCGGCATGGACCATGGATGGCGATAATACAGGCACGACTTGGCGAAATTCCAGTTTAATTTCCATAAAATGCCAAAAAATGTCACTTGATCATTTTGAAGCGTTGGTTATGGATACTTGGGTCATATTTAATGTCCCGGAAAAATATCATGCAAACCGGTACCGGGTCCGTACCAAGGCGTCCGACCTGGACCATGGTAGGCGATAATACAGGCACGACTGGCAGAATTTCAGTTTATTTGACATAAAATTCCAAAAAATGTAACTTGATCATTTCAAAGCGTTGGTTATGGTTCCTTGGGTCATATTTCATATCCCGGAAAAATATCATGTGACCCGGTACCGGCTCCGTACCAAGGCGTCCGGCCTGGACCATGATTGGCGATAATACAGGCACCATTGTCGGAATTCTAGTTTAATTGTCATAAAAAGCCAAAAAATGTAAATTGCACATTTCAAAGCGTTGGTTATGGTTCCTTGGGTCATATTTGATATCTCGGACATATATCATGCGATCCGGTACCGGATCCATACCAAGGCGTCCGGCCTGGACCATGGCAGGCGATAATACATACACAACTGACGGAATTCTAGTTTAATTGCCATAAAATGCGAAAAAATGTAAATTGATCATTTCGAAGAGTTGGTTACAGTTCCTAGGGTCATATTTGATGTCCCAGAAAAATATCATGATATCCGGTACCGGCTCCGTACCAAGGCATCTAGCCTGGACCATGGTAGGTGATAATACAGGCACGACTTCTGGAATTCCAGTTTCATTGCCATAAAATGCCAAAAAATATAATTTGATCATTTCGAAGCATTGGTTATGGTTCCTAGGGTCGTATTTAATGTCCTTGAGAAAAATCAAGTAATCCGGTAATGGCTCTGTACCAAGGCGTCTGGCCTTGACCATGGCAGGCGATAATATAGGAACGACTAGCGGAATTCCAGTTTAATTGCCATAAAATACCAAAAAATGTAACTTGATAATTTCGAAGCATTGGTTATGGTTCCTTGGGTCGTATTTGATGTTCTAGATAAATATCATGTGATCCGGTACCGGCTCCGTACCAAGGCGTCCGGCCTGGTCTATGGCAGGCAATAATACAAGCACAACTAGCGGAATTCCAGTTTAATTGCCATAAAATGCCAAAAAATGTAACTTGATCATTTCAATGTTTTTTTTATGGTTCTTTGGGTCTTATTTAATGTCCTGGACAAATATCATGCAATTCGGTACCGGCTACATACCACGGCATCCGGCCTGGACTATGGCAGGCGATAATACAAGCACGACTTGGCGGAATTCTAGTTTAATTTCCAAAAAATTCCAAAAAATGTAACTTGATCATTTCTAAGAGTTGGTTATGGTTCCTTGGGTCATATTTAATGTCCCGGACAAATATTATGTGACCCAGTACTGGCTCCGTGCCAAGGCGTCTGGCCTGGACCATGGCAGGCGATAATACATGCACGACTATCGGAATTCCAGTTTAATTGCCGTAAAATGCCAAGAAATGTAACTTGATCATTTCGAAGCGTTGGTTATGGTTCCTTGGTTCATATTTAATATCCCAGACAAATATCATGCGATCCGGTACCGGCTCCGTACCAAGACGTGCGGCTTGGACCATGGCAGGCGATAATACATGCACAACTGGGGAGTTCTAGTTTAATTGCCATAAAATGCCAAAAAAAGTAACTTGATCATTTCGAAGCGTTGGTTATGGTTTCTTGAGTCATATTTCATATCCCGGACAAATATCAGGCGACCCGATACCGACTTCGTACCTAGGTGTCCGGCCTGGACCATGGTGGGTGATAATACAGGCACGACTGTTGGAATTCCAGTTTTATTGACATAAAATGCCAAAAAAATGTAAATTGATCATTTCGAAGCGTTGGTTATGGTTCCTTGGGTCATATTTAATGTCCCGCACAAATATCATGCGACCCAATACCATCTCCGTACCAAGGCGTCCGGCCTGGACCATGGCAGGCGATAATACAGGTACGACTGACGAAATTCCAGTTTAATTGCCATAAAATGCCAAAAAATGTAACTTGATCATTTCGAAGCGTTGGTTGTGGTTCCTTGTGTCATATTTCATATCCCGGACAAATATAATGTGACCCGGTACCGCTCCATACTAAGGCGTCCGGCCTGGACCATGGCAGGCGATAATACAGGCATGACTGTCGGAATTCTAGTTTAATTGTCATAAAATGCCAATAAATGTAACTTGCTCATTTCAAAGCGTTGGTTATGGTTCCTTGAGTCATATTTGATATCCCGGACAAATATCATGTGATCCGATATCGGCTCCGTACCAAGGAGTCCGGCGTGGACCATGGCAGGCGATAATACATGCACAACTGACGGAATTCTAGTTTAATTTTCATAAAATGCCAAAAAAAGTAACTTGATCATTTCGAAGTGTTTGTTATGGTTCCTTGTGTCGTATTTGATGTCCCAGAAAAATATCATGTGATCCTGTAACGACTCTGTACCAAGGCGTCCGGCCTGGACCATGGCAGGCGATAATACACGCACGACTGGCGAAATTCAAATTTAATTGCACTAAAATTCCAAAAAATGTAACATGATCATTTCAAAGCGTTGGTTATGGTTCCTTGTGTCGTATTTGATGTCTCGGACAAATATCATGGGATTCGATACAGGCTCCATACCAAGGAGTCCGACCTGTACCATGGAAGGTGATAATACAGGCACGACTTGGCGGAATTCCAGTTTAATTGCCATAAAATGCCAAAAAATGTAACTTGATCATTTCGAAGAGTTGGTTATGGTTCCTCTGGTTGTATTTGATGTCCCGGAAAAATATCATGTGATCCGGTGCCGGCTCCATACCAAGGCGTCCGGCCTGGACCATAGATGGCGATAATACAAGCACGACTAGCGAAATTCCAGTTTAATTTCCATAAAATGCCAAAAAATGTAACTTGATCATTTCGAAGCGTTGTTTATGGTGCCTTGGGTCATATTTAATATCTCGGACAAATATCATGCGACCCGGTACCGGCTCCGTACCAAGGCGTCTTGCCTGGACCATGGCAGGCGATAATACCTTAACGACTGACGGAATTCCAGTTTAATTGCCATAAAATGCCAAAAAATGTAACTTGATCATTTCAAAGCGGTTGTTATGGTTCTGTGGGTCGTATTTGATGTCCAGGAGAAATATCATACGATCATGTACCAGCTCCGTAACAAGGCATTCGGCCTGGACCACGGCATGCGATAATACAGGCACGACTGGCGAAATTCTAGTTTAATTGCCATAACATGCTAAACAATGTAATTTGATCCTTTCGAATCGTTGGTTATGGTTCCTTGGGTCATATTTCATATCCCGGAGAAATATCATGTGACCCGGTACCGGCTCCGTACCAAGGCGTCCGACCTGGAACATGGCAGGCGATAATACAGGCACGACTGTCGGAATTCTAGTTTAATTGTCATAAAATGCCAAAAAATGTAAATTGCTAAATTCAAATCGTTGGTTATGGTGCCTTGGGTCATATTTAATGTCCCGGACAAATATCATGCGACCCTGTACCGGCTCCGTACCAAGGCGTCCTGCCTGGACCATGGCAGGTGATAATACATGAACGACTGACGGAATTCCATTTTAATTGCCATAAAATGCCAAAAAATGTAACTTGGTCATTTCAAAGCGTTGGTTATGGTTTTGTGGGTCATATTTGATGTCCAGGAGAAATATCATGAGATCCGGTACCGGCTCCGTACCAAGGCATCTGGCCTTGACCATGGCAAGCGATAATACAGGCACGACTCCGGAATTCCAGCTTAAATGCCATAAAATGCCAAAAAATGTAATTCAATCATCTCGAAGCGTTGGTTATGGTTCCTTGGGTTGTATTTCATGTCCTGGAGAAATATCATGCGATCCGGTAACGGCTCCGTACCAAGGCGTCCGGCCTGGACCATGGCAGGCGATAATAAAGGCACGACTAGTGGAATTCCAGTTTAATTGCCATAAAATACCAAAAAATGTAACTTGATCATTTC